>VCCN01001294.1:4973617-4989130 GCA_006491835.1 Architeuthis dux
TAGTCATACCAATATCTTTTTTCAGACAAGACTGGAGCAAAGGAAAGCAAGTTCTTTGATAAAGAACTCTCCACTACGCCGACCCCGAAATGCGTTTTATTCTTTGGCCAATCAGAGTTCGGCACAGAAGAAATATCTTTTCGTTGCACGTAGTTCCTTCTGGGACCCACTTTACACTTATAAAAAGGATTCCGAATTGAAGTCGATATTCGGCTCTGTGAACGTCCCTCGAACACGTATCAGAGGAATAGCTCCTTTCACCTCTGTCGGTCCTTTTGGACACTGGACTCAAATGCAGACGTCTTTACCAGCATTCTTCCGCAATTCCTTTTATCCAGATTTCGTCAACCCTCAACTTCCATACGCGTTGTCCTGACATAAATAAACTCTTATCTGGGTCTGGTCAATTCTTTGCTCGTTCATGTTTCCCTCCCTGATCTACGCGTGAACATTATCACGAACTCCCGTCTAGTTGATATCACAACGACCCAGTTACATTCAAATGCTTCATACAATTCTCAACGACCCAGTTACATTCAAATGCTTTATACAATTCTCAACGACCCAGTTAAATTCAAATGCTTTATACAATTCTCAACGCATTCACAACGACCCAGTTAAATTAAAATGCTTTATACAATTCTCAACGCATTCACACCGACCCAGTTAAATTCAAATGCTTTATGCAATTCTCAACGCATTTATAAATGCATTTATAAATGCGTTGAGAATTGTATAAAGCATTTGAATTTAACTGGGTCGTTGTGATATCAACTAGACGGGAGTTCGTGATCATGTTCACGCGTAGATATCAGTAATAAACTTATTACCCATATCTCAATTCTTTCTTATATAGAGAAAGCAGTATTGAAACAAGCATTTCCTCATTGGTCACCACACTCAATAAAAATACAACACAATTTGCTTTTGATTGAAACCACAGTCTTGTTTCACTAAAGCACCGTTGGAGTAATAAGCACCAACCATTTGGCTTGAAACCAGTCAAGTCATCAAGCCATAGTTCTAACCACTAAGCCAAATCTGCGTTGAACGGGTGACCGATACTAAAAAAATTTATATGCTTCTGTACTCCACCACAAGGCTATCATGCAATAGACATTGTTGCCTGAAGAATGAAAGATGACTATATTATTCAACCAAACAGCGACAAATGATAAAAAAATGATGCTATTTTAACTTACATTTTGATTATCATTTTTTAAACGATCTTCCCAGAACGTAGGCAATGATAAGCCGAGAGAAAAATATTCAGGCCCACAGCCAACATGGCGTCTTCTTTGTGTTATTAAACTGATATTGAATATGCAATCAGTCCTCCTTATATTTTTTGTATAGTTGAAACTATTTTCTATTTCTGCCTGCGTACCGATTTGATAGTAAGATCAATTGTTCATAAGAAAAGTATAGAAAAAAATTCGATGTCTTTTTTATCATCGCCCGCCCCGAGGTTCCTAGTAACCCTCACAGACCAATCAATATTGAAAGCTGACTTTTGAATTGTGAAGCTCTTTTGTTCGTTGAGGAAGGAAGAGCAACTTACAAGATGGCGGAAGCGATAGAAATAGGAGATATTGAAGAGAGAGAATGAAAAAGGAGACAGATACGTGCGTGCGTGCGTGCGCGCATGCGCGCGCGTGTGTGTATGTGTGTGTGTGGATAGGTATAGACAGAGAGAATGGTGGATGAACATAGATCGTCGTTCAGAAATAGATGCAAAAATACTCAAATGTACAGCCAGTATGAAAGACTTGATTTACTTGGACTAACACGAGTCTGACGCAAGGCTGAATGTGCGAAGCACTCGGTGAAGATTGAACTTTAATTACTTTAACCTGTTCGCTGCCAAGTATATTTTTAACGTTATAACACTTGTGCTGGATTTTTCTCGTAAAAAAATGTTTTATTTTCACACAAATCAACTATTATGTGCAGCAGAATATCTAATAAATGTAATATATACATAAATGTGCGTAAGAAAAAAGACTAACCTACTATTGCAAGACGAAAACGAATTATCTCGTATGTGGCACTAATTGGCGACTTGATAAGACGAGTTATCTCGTCCGTGGCAGCGAACAGATTAAAAGGGAGCTTACTCTTAACTACCAGACGAATTTCTGGTGCTTCTTAGTATTATTTTTATAGATATATAGATAGGCAAATAGACCGACTAGAAAATAAAGCAGAGTAGTGAGAAAAACACAGTAAAAATATGTTTTTAAATATGTTGAATTAAAAGAGGGGAAATGACGGAAGGGTAGGTAAAGAGAAAATAAACGTGAAAAAAGAAAGTGGAGAGTAGTGAGAGAGGGTGGAGAAAGAGAGAGAGTGATAAAAACAGGCAGATGGTAACAAGATGGGAGTGGGAGAGAAAGAGAGAAGGAGAAAGAAGCTAAGAAACAGAGAAAAAGAAAGAAATTTAAAGAGAAATTGGCGAGAACGGGCGTTAATTAACGTCCGGGTCGCTGAAACACACCACAGGGCGCATTGAAGCAGAACCTATTCTACTGAGAAATGGAACCTGCATAGCCTCTTATTTCGTTCGCTGATTCAAAAACAACACACTGATTTTTATTATTAGATGAAGTATTGTAATCCAATATTTTATTAATTTTGACTTTTACTTTGATTTTTACCTCCATCTTTTTCCCGACCCGCGCTGATTGTTAGCTGCCGTAGAATGGACGGCCCGGGGTTGAGTTGTGATACAAACAACTAGATAATTAAGTTGAAGGTAAAAAGTAGTAAAAAAAGTTAATAAAATATCAGAGAACGCACTGTGGTGATTATAGCAAAGAACATCACAATATGACATCCATAACTTTATTTTGTTGTTCAGATTTGGGGCCAAATTTGGTCTGGAGAAATTCAGCGCCGAGGAGGTAAAGAAATAAAGAGAGGAAATATAAAGGGATGCAAGAGGGGATGAAAAACTGGAAGGGGAGTGATCACTGTCGTAAAGCTAAACGATAGAATTCCTATTTATCCGACCCCCACAAGAATAGAATGTGACACAAGGTCAGTTTTAATGTGGGGATATCCACATGCGAACGTGTGGGCAGGAATTCCTCAAAGATTCGCCACGATCGTCGCAAGGACATAAGAGTTTCTGATATTGGACCTGACTTACACAGTGCGATACCACCCTCATGAGACAAAACCCCAATCAGCCATGGCAGCACATCTATGTCCGTCAGGTCATTTCCTTATTTTAAAGGATAGGATTAGAAAAGAAGAAAAAGATTACTGGAAAGAAAGAAAGAAAGAAAGAAAGAAAGAAAGAAAGAAAGAAAGGGACTGGAATGGAAAGGGAAAAGAAAGAGAAAAAGAAATAACGGAGAATCTATGGGTGTGAAAGCAGTGGCGGGCCTATGGTTGGTGTCACCCGGGGCGGTAACATGGTGTCACCCCCCCCACACACACACACACACACTACAGAACTTATTGTGTCGTGTAGACGGACAGGGATTTTTTGCGATATTATGTGTATGACTACGACGAGGTAATTGTGCATGGATCCGCCCCAAAATGTAATCACTTCTTTCATACCCTATTGTCAATTTTCCACAAAATTTCATTGCAACCCATTGAAAACCTTTGTAGAACAGTCATTAGCGTATACATAAAAGTACGGAAAAAAACAAACGGAAAAATATCTCTCAATAAAAAAGAATTCCTGGATCCGCCCCAAAATTTAACCAACTCTTCCCTACCACATTTCCTACCCTTCCACAAATTTTCATTGGGTACTTTCGGAGATATCGTGCGAACAAACAGATCTTTCATTAGAAAAAAGAATTACCAAGAAACTATATGAAAAATGTTTAGGCAGTCATCTTGGTGTCATCCCCTCTGATGGTGTCACCTGGGGTGGGCCGCCCCCTCCTTGGTACGCCACTGTGTGAAAGTGAAAGGCGAGAGTGACGAAGAATCGAAGGAGTGGGGGAAAACTCCTGTAACGGATCATAGAGAAACAGAGATTATGTTGATAACTATGGCAATAGGTATTTAATCAGTTGAGATTAGTCTGGCACAAGTATGGATCAAATAGTGAGTAACGGTCTACTAGACTAGTGCGCTAACCATTTCACCATGGTGACGCGCTCTTGGTGGTGATGGAGATACGAGAATACGAAGATAAAAACGCAGGAGACAATCCCGGCTGCTCCTACTTCTACTTCCTTGCGTAATTCTACTATAAGTTTTGTAGGTAAGTAAGACATGTCAGTTTAGCGAAGGTGGTAACACACCAGGCTAGCGATCACTAGGTCATTTCAAATCACGGTATTGGGAATGTGGATTTTACATATCGGTTTATTCCCCTATTTTTGGTGAGGATTGTTCTTGTTACATAGGAAAGGAAAGTCTGGCTTTGTCCTGGAGTTTGACAAAAACAGAAAGTGAGTAAACAAGTGAGATAAGAATGGCTTAGCAGTCTGGTATTGGATCCTGGATCCGATCGGACCTTGCACGCCAATAGTTTTTAGCAATAGGGTTTTTTACGGAATGGGATTGCGATCCCCATCCCCTTTTTTTATACCCATAGCCTGGGAGAGAAGTAGATCCCACTCCTGGTTTTGAATACAGAGTTGTCCTTCTCCTAGGCTGGTTGCCAACCAAAGCTAGAGAGTCCAGTCGACCCTATTATTTTACCCATAGCTGCGGGGAGAAGAGATGGATTCATGTCTTTCCCAAGGGCATTAATGCGAAGTGAACGCAAACAGCACCGGTCGGAAATTGAACTCGACGCGCCGATTCTATTTTTCGTGTCGGTAACCGTTACACCACTCCGACCTCAACAGTCTGGTATTAAATCATAATATTAATGGTACCCAGTGATGAACGAACTCACTAGTATGGTTTTTACTAAACTCCTCTGCTAACCACTGCTCTATAGCAGATGGGCAACGCTAGAGAGAGAGAGATATGAAGATGTGATCGGGTGCTTTGCCGTAGCGTACTGGTTAGCAAAGTAGTTTGGCTGAGCATTACTATATAGTGAGCTCGATCCTAACTGGGTGCCTCACACGTACTACCTTGTTTTAGACTAAGCTAAGGTTAGCAAATATTTTGGACGCCTACCGTGCTGCGATAGTTGACAAGCTCATCTCACAGGCCAATTTGTTGGCTTAGCGAGTTCGATCAGAATTGGATGCCCAAGTAGTGTGGCCTTGAACCAGACTAAGAAAAGCATAGTAAACATGTTGGGCGCTTCGTTGTGGAGTAGGTTTTAGCAAGCTAACTTAGCAGACCATTACTATTATTTTGAGTGTGATCCTTACCGGGTGCCCAACACTTGTGGCTTTGTGTCGTACAAAGCTAAGCTTAGTAAATACCAATTTGGGTGCCTCCTGTGGAGTCGTGGTGAGCAAGTTAGTTTGGCAGACCGTTACTACTGTAAGGAGTTCGATTCTCACTTGGTGCCCCCACACATGGACTGCGCCAGACTAAGCTAAACTTAGTAAATGCCAATGTGAGCAAGAAAGCACTCATAGAGCGCATACGTCTGCCAACATCATTGTCACTAGAAGCTGAACAATCAGGTTACAGATCCCAGACTATGTTGTGACAAAAGCTTGTAATAATTATTCATCAGAGACATCCCTTTGAACCTTGATTCACTTCAACACTTGATTATTCCCTTAACTGAGTAACTGTCATTACTATGTTATTACATCTGAAAAGCCGAAAAATTGTCATCTCGCTGTTAACAAAACTTAAAAAATCTGCCCCAAAATGTAATCAATTATTCCTTGGCCCATTGAATGTGTATCTAAGTATTCAGCATTTTACGAGAAAGCCCAACAGATACACATTGGGAACATACACCGTTGGGAAGCTGATAGAATTCTGTTTCTAACGATATATATATATATATGTATATACCTCCATCAAAAATTAATTCCACAATCCATAGACTTTGGCCTATAAGGTATACTTGAAATCTCCTTGTAAAATACTGAAATACCTATAAATTAATTACTTTTATAGTAAAATAAAGTGTATTTTTTAATTCCGCATGTCTGGAAACCATGATTTAGCCCTTTAAAGTACTCAGATATGTCAACTGGGAGACGAGATATGAAATTCTGTTTTTTTTGTGTATGTGCTGGCGGCCTTTTTGTTTTATACAAATGAGGTAGTTCTTCTCAACTTTTTTCTTGGGAACATCTTTTTTTCTGAAAGAGAACATCCTAAGGAACCTAAATGTAGGATCATGGAGGAGGGGTGCACGGTAGGCCCTGCTGGCCCCCGGCCTAGGAAGGATCTATAAATACAGAGGAAGGTAGGGGCCTACCTCGTGTCTGAAATTGTTACCTATTTCAGACTGAAGCCAGTAGTCGGTGTTCGAGTCCAGGTAAAATGTTGATTTCCAAGGTAGACAGGTGATAGGCCTAACACAATCTTCCTAACTCTTATTTGGCTTTTCGACGTACGAAGCTAAGCTTGGTAAATATCTAAATATCGATACAGAGGCATAGGAAAGCGTTGAGAAAGGGAAAGAGGCTATAAGAAAAAGGGGAAGAGAAATAACTGTTGGAATTAAGAGAATGGGAGGAAGAAGTAGATACGTAGATACATAGAGAGAGAGAGATAAGGAAAGAAAGAAAGAGAATTTGAAAGAAAGAAAGAAAGAAAGAAAGAAAGAAGGAAAGAATGACAGAAAGAAAAAAAGGAAGCACAAAATACGAAAGAGAGAAGGCGCCAACAAAGAGATGATCACGATAGCGGTGCAGACGTCATTAGACGCATATTGAACTCAGTGGGCCCGTAAGCTGCTTCGGAGTTCCGAAGCTCCTACTTTCGACCCCCCCCCTCTCTCTCTCTCTCTCTCTCTCTCTCTCTCTCTCTCTCTCTCTCTCTCTCTCCCTCTCTCTCTCTCTCTGGTAGTTCGTCAAACTAGAGCCCGGTCTGGTATTATTATTATTGGTGAGCTGAGAATTGATAAGTATCGTTGCCATGTTTAAAAATGCTCTCTCTATTGATCGAAACTACCTTAATATGGACGTCTGATTTGTGGGCTGAAAATGAAATTTATCGATTCATCTCGCTTGTCTTCGTTTCTTTCCGTTACTGCATTTCATTCCCTCCCTCTTTCTCTCTTTCTCTCTTTCTATCTCTCTCCCTCTCTCTCTATCTCTCTGACTCTGAACTCCTTCTCTATCGTTTTCCCCCCACCTATTCATAAATATATTCATCTTATAGTTATTTACTAACTTGGGCAAAAATCTATCAGCGGCGTCCATATGTAGGTACTGGTATACCCCCGTTCACTCCACGCTACTTTGCCTTTAATATTAATAAGGGTAGCTTTGTCTGGCACAAGGCTACCATAGTGGGGCACCCAATGAGGATTGAATTCATTACTAAATGAGCTAAATTGACAAGTCTTAAATATTAAGGAAAATCTATCATATTTAATATATATACAATACAAATGTTGCAGTAATCATCTTCAGTGGAAATAGAAGTAGGAGTGGAGTTTGATCCTGCAGCAACCAGACATGTTTTCTTTTTTTCTTTTGTTCTCTCTTTCTTTTTTCTTTCTTTCTTTCTCTCTTTCTTTCTTTCTATTTTCTCTCGTTATTCCCCCCTCTCTCTCTCTCTTTTTTTACTCTCTCTCCTTTTCACTTTCGCTTTTCTCTCGCTCTCTCTCTGTTTCTTTCTTTCTTCTCTCTCTTTCACTTCTTCTTTCTTTCTATTTTCTCTCTTTATTTCTTCTCTTTCTTTCTTCCTTTCTTTCTCTCTTTCTTTCTCTCTTTCTTTCTCTCTTTTCTCTTTCTCTGTTTCTCTCTCTCCTTTTCATTTTCTCTTTTCCCCTCTCTCTCTCTCTCTCTATATATATATATGTTTTCCTCTCTTTATTTCTTCTCTATTTATTTCTCTCTTTCTTTCTCTCTCTTTCTTTCTTTCTTTCTCTCTTCTCTTTCTCTTTTCTCTCTCTCTCCTTTTCACTTTCTCTTCTCTCTCTCTCTCTCTGTTTCTTTTTTCTTTGTTCCCCTTTCTCTTTTTTCTACACTCTTTCGTTCCTTGTAATTTTCATTTTTCGAGATGATACAATTTTTCTTTTCAAGCCCATTTTTCGTTTATAGTTTTTTTTTCTTCTTCTTCTCTTTCTTCGTTTAATCATTCATCCATTCATTCATCTCCTTCTTAAGAGACACAATTTCTTTATTGCTTCTTTTTCAATATCTCGGACAAAGTATATGAGCCAGAACACGGCCAGGTTCTTTGCTGAATATATTCTGAACGGCGCCAAAGCAAAGAGAACCCGTTAACAAGATGCGGACATGAAAAGAAAGAATGGAAGCATTTCAAAGACCACGGGGTGGACTCCGAAAGACGATCGTAATAAATCCTATTATGCAAAAAATAAACTTCGTTGGGAGCTGCGAAAATTGCATGAACAGATTCGATACCTTTAATCTTAGACACGGACAAACGACATTTAAGCCCAATTCTGAATAAAGTATATCCTTTTAATAATAATGTTTCATTTTTTCAGGGAGCGAGACGATTAAGAAAATCAGGGTCTTCAAACGACATTAAAATCTGCCACATATTTTCTTGCCAGATAAGAAGTAACTGTGTAAAGGATTTTGTGAAATTTAATTTTTCATAGTTTTATGATGCCGTTTGTCCGTTTCTACTACTAAGCGGCTGATTTAACGACTCGGCAAGGCCAGCTGCACTTGGAAATATATTTCGTCCGATAAGAGTATTGGACGGAAGAGAATAACGTATGAGGTTGAGGATTGGTAAGGTTTGTAACGACTAGCTAATCTCGAAGAAGGGACAACTTTGACCTCACAGCTCGGTGTCAAACCAATTGACAGTCTCTATCTATTTCCTCCTAGGTTAGTGAGGCTCGGTACTACCATTAGTTTGAAAGATGAAAGAGAGAAAACTCTTGATTTGCAGCAAGAAAGATTTTTAAACATCGCTCTGTGGCAGTCCAGTTGACTGACCGATGGTAAGCTTTATTTTGTGATGTCGGGTTAGTGAGGCACGGTAAAGCGTGTAGAAACCTTAAAATCTTATACAGATATCGATGTGCCATAAAATCATATTTTCAGTCTGTCGGATAACTATAAAACAGTATAAAACAATTAATAAATTGTATAACAAATAAATCAAGATATACTACTACCACTACTACTACTACTACCACAACCACTACTACTAAGTACATAATGACAATAACAAATATGGCGCCGAGAGATCGGGGAAATAAAGAATGGCTTTAAACGTTAAATTTGATGTTCTGCCAACAGTAAAGGCTCTGGTAGCTCAAACGGTATAAGTAACTGTCGTACATAGGCAGGCTTCCCGAGGAAAAAGGATGCGAGTTTGAGGTTTTCCGAATTAGAAAACGATGCGCAATTAGTCAATACGAAACAACAGAAAGAAGCAAATGATTATAACGACAAAAGACTATTGCATTAAGTTTGTATGGGTCACCTTACTGGTTGCTAAGTGTGCTTCTTGATCTGACGTGAAACCACACTCCAACAAACTCCAACACCATGTGACAAAGGGTTGATACACGTAGGAATTGGCGATGAGGATCGAGGTTTTCTGGACAGTGACAGATGACACTGGTATTCGTGTGTCGAAATAAGCACCTAATATAAAATCTCTCCCGGCGTGCTTTTTCTATTATAAAAATTGTCAGTCGTAAAAAGGATGCGGTGAAAAATGACACAATGAATGGTATGATGATGATGAAGAAGAAGAAGAAGAAGAAGAAGAAGAAGAAGAAGAAGAAGAAGAAGAAGAAGAAGAAGAACGACGACGACGACGACGACGAATTCAAAACCTTGAAAATAACACACCTAGTGCCAGATTTAGGTATAAGCTAAATAGACTATAGCTTAGGGGCTCATAAAATGGCATATATGCTTTCAAGTTGTATTAGACCTGGCGTAATCTTTTAACAAGAGACATCCAAGCTTTATATAGCTTAGTGTCTCACCAAGTCTAAATCCGGCACTGAACACACCCAAACACAGTGATGATTTTTACACCAACAAAACAACGGTAATGACAAACTAGTAGCAAGTAAGAAAACAAGGATGTGAAAAGTTAGTGTTGGGGAAGTATAGATACCCGAGGAAGTCAGTTGGGAACAGTTGAAAACAACGTTATCCAGCGAGGATGTTAAAGGTGGAAAATATAACAGAAGCAGAAGTATCTCCTGGAAGTGAAACCCAGAAAACCATGTTAGAGATTATCAGACAAATAGGGAGTTCCAGAGAAGTGAATACCAAGGACCAAGAAATTACAGATGATTTCATTACAAACGGTGTACTTGAAAATAATAAGGAGAGACACTTGGTTGAAACTGCAACTGTTCAGAATAGAAAGGCCGTGAACCAGAAGGAAAAGTCATAGCACATGGAATTCGTTTTTATTTTTTTTAAGTGCGATTTCTACTGTACTGAGCGACTGAGATACTGGTTGACGATCACGTGTCATGAAAAACCCTGGAGGGAGAAAAGGAGAATCTGTTGGCAGACACTGAAAAGAGTCGGGAGAGGGAACTACAATAATGTGAAGCTTCACAACGAGGCTGCAGAAGACCAAACTGAACAAAGGATGACCGAGAACTATTTTGAGGAACTGATGTTGGTAGGGATCGTCGCTAAGAGAAACGAAAAAAGAGCAAAGCTGCTGCATCAGTGCGTTGAATTAGGGGTGGCGGTTACCACGATCGGAAACAAGAAAGAGCCACATAAGACACCCCTGAAGACTGTTGGGACGAAGGTAACTAAATTGGAGGGGTTGGTAGAGCGAAAGTCTAGGGTAGCTGCCAGGAGGTACAGCTGGTTAACTGGGTAAATAACGATGAACAAAAAGTGACAGTGACATGAAAGCCCTAGTAGAAGAGTCGACGAAAATAAGAATACACATACTGTACAGAAGGAGTTGATAGGTGCAAATAAAAGGAACAGAGCTAGTGATGAGCTGGCGGTGAATCCCGGAAAAGTTCCCAACGGAAAAGTGCCCATCACGAATTTATCAAGGGAGGAAAAGTGCCCATCAAAACATAATTTTCATAATTTCCGGGAAAAATTTTATTAATTAAAAATGAAAAGAAATAAGAGAATTCACGAAAGAAAATCAGAAGTAAGTTGTGTCAAAAGTTTATAATAAAACCTTATAAAAATTTCCCGGAAACTATATGATGGGAAAATTATGTTTTGAGGGGCAGATTTCCTGATGGGCACTTTTCCGGATACCGCTGGCGGTACAGGTTTTTCAAATGGATGTAAGTTTGAAGTGATTAATCAGCCGAGAACAACCAGGATAGAACTGAGTAACCAAAAAGCGTGTACTGACCTCAATGAAGAAGTGTATCACATTGTATACTGATCTACAAACTGCAAAGATGTGGCATAGCTGGCAAATTAACTTGTTGGCTGGAAGACTTCCTGCGGGGTAGGAAACAGAGAGTCTGTGTGAATGGTTCTAAATCTGAGTGGAGGTGTGGTGTGCCTCAGTGGTCAGTGCTTGGACCAGTACTATTTTTAATATTTATTAATGATCTACTGGCTACAATAACTATAAAATGTCAACTTTTTGCAGATGATACCAAATTATACCACCCAGTCTTGTCGCCGGTTGACCAAGTAAGAGTACAGGAGGGCCTAGATAAATTAATGCTATGGTCAAGAGAATGGTTATTAGCTTTTAATGAAAATAAATGTAAGGTGTTACACGTAGGAAATAGAAATTCGTGTTACGATTACTGTATGAACGGAAATATACAAGATATTGTAAATGATGAAAAGGATTTTCGTATCATGGTAATTGATAAACAATCATTCTCCAAATATATTGCCAGTGCTGCTGCTATGGCGAACAGGGTTCTAGGACTGATTAAGCATATCTTTCATTTATAGACATGGACGCGTTCTTTATACTATATAAGACTTATGTTCGTCCACACCTTGAGTACTGTGCACAGGCCAGGTCACCGTACTTGGAGAGAGATAACAATCTTTTTTAGAAAAAGTCCAGAGACGAGCAACTGAGTTAGTACCGGAATTAAAAAGTACGAGTTATTAGGATAGGCTAAAAGTGTTAGGGTTAACATCGTTAGAAAATAGGAGGGATCGGGGAAACTTAATAAAAATCTTTAAGATTATGCGTGGTTTAAAAGTAGTAAACCCTGATGTATTTTTTACTAGAAGGACTGAGAGGCCACGTACATACAGTAGAAGCAAATAGAAGTAGATTGAATATCAGAAAATGTTCCTTTAGCAATAGAGTGGTGGGACTTTGGAATAGATTACCGGAATATTTAGTGCTATCAATAGATGTAAATGATTTTAAGAAGAATTATGATGTTTATTACACCACCGCAAAAGATGTAAGGCCCTAGACATTGTGTAAATATGATTGTTATGATGTGTGCTTGTATATACAAATTGTATACTTTTTTTCACACTAAAATAAAATGTTCTTAATGTCCTTTGGAAAGTCATGCACTTCTACCCACAGCTATGAGTAAATAGCAGGGCAGTTGGCCCCGTAAAAATACATAATTGCCACAAACAATGATTGGGTCTCCATGGAGACAAAATCATTGCTTCATATGTAACGTGACACGGGAAGCAACAGAGTCTGAGTCTTTTAAGTGCCCAGTCAAAGACTGGAGAAGCTGTTTATTCAAAGAAACATATAAAGAGGAAGATTATGGCTGATAACGAGAGTCGCTTAAAGACAGTAATGTTTCATGGAAGAAAGGCTTCCAGAGCTGCAAACCTAATTTACTAAGTTCAAAGAGCATGGCGTATGCCAATAAATCAACTAGAAGACTTAATCCAAACTCACAAGAAATCACATAAAAAGATGGAAAATGATTAGCGGAGTAGGATGTGAGAACCCAGCAAAAGAGAGGAAGAGGTCTTTTACTAGATGTTTTCTAGCATAAATGCTGAAAAACTGTGCGGGGTTAATGCAGGAGATTCGAACAATTACAAAGGAAACCGTGAATGAGAGGTTGAAACGAGGAATATGGCAGATGTGCTATATCATCATTGGACAGTCAAAACAGACATGATCAATTAATGGGGCGAACAACATGGATGTACCACTTTTTATTAAATTTCGCTAGTTTTTACCTTCATCCTAATTGTAGTTGTTTTTATACAACTTATTAATTCGGGCCACTGTTTCTATGGCAGCGAATAACAGCGCAATCGAAAATAAAAAGTAAGCCTTCGGTGAGAATATAATAGAGAGTATAAAAACAACTACAATTAGGTTGAAGGTAAAAACTAGTCAAATTTAATAAAAATTGGTGTGTGACAATACTTCATCCAATAATAATAAAGATTGATTTATAACATGGATGTAGTTGGGACAGCAGATGCCAGATATTAAACAGTATCAGGGGAGGATTCAGGATTGTGTGCAGGGTGGAGTCTAAACGGAAAAAGTTGTGGAGGTGATCAGTGCTTTGATGGGCAGTTTGGAAACTTTCTGTAAGTTAGGTATGGAAGGCTTCACTTATGCGTGTGTGTGAGCTTTCATTGCATTTCGGTGTTTTTGGTTTATTTTATATTTATAAATAAGTATTTATATAGTATACATTTCATGTTAAATCCAAAAGTTCTGTATGTTGAAATATTTATTAGTAATAACAAATGAAAAACTGAACAAATTCAAGGCTATTTGATAAATCTATCCATCCAAAGTCGGAACTGCACCGCGGCCGTCAATGATACGAATTTGTCTTTTAGTGCACCACACATACGCCAAGGATTCCTAGAGAAAGTCATTGACATTTTTCACAGTAGATGAAGTCTATTCTTTGTAGAATGTGGGAAAATGTTGACGTGGCTTTTCGAAGTTGAACCTTCGAATAACATCTTGTACGTCAATTCGAAGTCTGCAGTTAGAGTTGAGCAATACTAGAGAACTCAGACGGTCCTCCAACATGACTGATTGCAACGTCGTCTTTGTTCGTCGAAGAGCCGAAAATGATCTTTCTGCTTCGCAGGTAGTGATCCAAGTTGAAATGCACACGAAGATTTGGAAACAAATCCTTTAGAGCAAGATTTGAAGGCACTGATTAGAGCAGTGTTTCCCAAACATTTTTTGGCCGTGATACCGAACACAGAATTTTGTTTGATTTGAGTGGAAACATAATTTCAGTGTTTCTTCATTTAGTTTTATCCAATAAATTTTACTGAATTTCAATATTTGGAATAAGTCAGGAGCTTTCATATATTTTAAATGCTTTATTATTCAAAACTATTTTCTTTTTCCAGAGTCTCAACGACGCTTTATATCCCGAAATTGTGATGTACATATATTTGCACTATTTTTTACTTTTAACATTTTTAAAACATTTTTCTTTTGGCTTTTTAAAAACATTTCTTTTTATTTTCCTCTTAATTATTCGAACCACCCCGCAACCACATCTGGGTCACAAGTCACGACTATGGGTTTGGAAACAACTGGATTAGAGTATCTGGAGAGTTCTCACAATTCTTCCATCTCCCTCGCCAGATCTCTAGCTCAGTTTGTTAACTACCTGAAATATAGTAAAGAAAAACTACCATAGTAATTAAGGCTTCATTCAATTGATAACAAGGCTAATAAGTAAAGTAAAGTGATAGATGAGCCTTTAAAAACTTGAATAAAACGGATATAACAAAATGAAAGGAAACAAGAAACAGAATACAAAAATGAAAGACGAATAATGTCTGGTTCATATCCTGAACGCTGGTCCACAAATCTCTTTCAAGTCTTATCACTGATGGTTATCATTTTCTAGAACTTAATACTTTATTAAGTTCTAGAGAGGCATGTGTCATTGTCAAGAGTAAACGGAAGGAATGGGGCTGCCAGTTTAGGCAATGTGGGCGTTTGTTGGAATACAGCGGGGTGGGATTAACAAAGCTAGAGTTGAGTTTTATATCCAGTAAATAAAGAGTAAAGGGTTAAGGGGTGCAATAAGGTATTGAGTGGCAGTAGGGAAACGTGTTGTTTTTGCGCTTATTTAAATCCAACGTACTCTTTTTCTGCAAGGCCATTTCTGAAACTCACCGATGCACCACTTGCACCAAAAGCCACGCCTTCCAACCTGCACTTTACTGTCCTAACCATTAAACTTGACCCGAAGCGATTCCTAAAGAGAGACTCGTTTTATTGATAAAACCCGGGTCGGGTTACGTACAATACGAGTAAGATATCGGAGGGAGATAATAATTTAAATTTAAAGCAGACGCTTAGTAATCTACGCTGACAGAACGGAGGGCCGAGCAAATAATGATTGATGACTCGATTGTGTATATGTGGGTGCTCAAAATTATAATACTATAATAAAGACGAAGAATGTTTGTTTCTGATTATGTTTTTCTATAGCCTCCTAAACGGTTGCACCCTACAAGCTGGGGATGAACATAGGATAGGTGGAGGTGACCTCTGATGATATCTAAAGGTCAATCTGGGGTCAGGTCAATTTTGACATTTTAA
>VCCN01001294.1:5036977-5049516 GCA_006491835.1 Architeuthis dux
ATAACCAGACTCCAATATATATCAACACTAAATCGAACCACCAACCAGCTATAATCAAACAATTACCAAAATCCATAAACATCAGAATATCCAATAACTCATCAAACATTGAAGTATTCAATGAAGTTAGGGACACCTATAGTATAGCACTAAATAAGAGAGGCTTCAATAGCCCACTAAGGTCCTCAAATGTGAAAGAGAAAAATACAAGAAATAGAAATAGAAAGTGTATTTGGTTCAATCCACCCTTCTGTAAACTAGTTAATTGCAATATCGGGACAAGATTCCTGAATCTAATAGATAAGCACTTCCCAAAGAGCAACCTGCTAAACAAAGTTTTCAACAGAAAATCAAACATTATATAGGAGCCTCTAAAAGCAAATGGAAAGTGGGATATGCCAACCACAAATGACCTTTTCACAAACTAAATACAAGCACAGCACAGCGTTATCCAAATACGTTTGGGAACTAAAAGAAAAGGGACTAACCCCACAAATTAAATGGTCCATTTTAGCCCACGCTCGTCCACCGGACAATCCAAACAGCAAATGTTGGATATGTTTAGAGGAAAATAATTTAGAATCTTGAATTTCAAAAATAGTGCTAATTTACTCCATCAAAGGAGCGAAATACTTTCAAAATGTTTAAAACTTTAAAGCTTTAAAACTAAAACTAGTAGAAGATATCAATTATGCACCTTAAACAAATTTAAACAAACAATTAAAAGGAAAAGAATTAATAGCAAGAGGGTGACAGATTATCTAGGCCCGTTATAGCCTAACGCTCGCCCAGTAAGAAAAACATCCTTAATATATTACCAACCGATAGAATAAACATTATATCTGCGAGAGTGGAAATAACCCCTAGAAACAAGTGTAAATTTACCTCAAACATTAAAAACATAGAAACGGGAAATATAATATCACACTTAACGCGGTAAGAAAAGCACCGAAAGTAGTACTTATATCCCATTAAAACTAAAACGAATTAAATACATACGAATAACTTACTATGCTTCTTTAAAACAAACAATTGTGGAAACAAAGTTAGGCCAAAAAAGTAGGGTGAGGAACAATTTTATAAATAGACTCTAGCAGTATTCATATTCAGGCTGATGCCATCCGGAGGTCAAGACAAGAGAGGGAACAGATCGATTCCAATTCCAAAAAATACCTGTACCCCCATACCGTTTCACTAGTCTGATGAATGTCGTTAGACATGAAACACCGTGATAAAAGTCCTCTTTGAAAAATCTTTTTTCACTATATATATAGTGAAAAAAGATTTTTTTATATATATAATGTTGGATGTATGATACATTTATGCACCAATATCCTCGTAGACCGTAGTTATGATCCGAAGAGAGCTCAATACAAAGATAGAGCGAATATTTGTGGGAATCAATTTTAATGGTTCATTACAAGCGGTACTGCTGTTTTCACATAAGGGTTTTTTTTATATAATAGGTAAACAATCAAGAGGTTGGTAGATGATGATTCTTATTTATAGTAAGTAGGTTATGCTTACTTCAAAAGAAAAACTGCGTCATTACCAAAGCGTCCTTTCAATAATAATACATGTTTGAATAAATAAGTTGCAGCAAAGTAGTCATGTGTAATAGTCCGGGGGTCAGCAGGGGCTACCCCACCCCCCATGATTCTACATTTAGGGTACCAAAATGTTCCTTAGAATGTCCTCTTTCCGAAGATGTTCCCAAGAAAAAAGTTGGGAAGAACTACCTCATTTGCATAAAACAAAATGGCCGCCAGCACACACCAAAAAGAAAATTTCATATCTCGCCTCCAATTAATTTATAGGTATTTCAGGATTTTACAAGGAAATGTCAAGTATACTTTATAGGCAAAATTGAATGAAATCCATGTATGTTATGAGTAAAATAAAATAGAATAAAAACACTCAGCGTGATATCTTCATACGGATATTATTCATGTTGTAAAGTGTGTGTAAAACGAGCTTTTAACGGAACGAATATTCACTTGTGATGCACTTTCTGCATTTCCACATCACCGTCAAACATCCATGCATTATTTCTATTTTTACATCAAATATTATTAATAAAAAAACAAGACGATCACAATTGAACTAAGTAAAAAGAAAAAATAGAACTGAGAGTCTTCTAATGAAACTGAATATCGATCTTATTGATTCTTCGAATCGAAGAACAAAACGAACCAGTCTTGGAGAAGAATGTCAGTCAAATAGATCCTTTGTTTAATATTTTTGGCAGCCATATTGTTCGCATGAAACAAAGGAAAAGAGATTATTAAAAAGAAAAAATATCAGGGAATTACTTATTAAATCGGATAAAATCTTATTACTAAGACGAATCAAGATTTTGATTCAATTTTTGTGGATTAATAATAATAATAATAATAATAATAATAATAATTTTTCTGTATGTATGTATGTGGCAATGTATGTACATTACCGTAACCCAGCAAAACGGAACATGGTAGGCATGATTCTTTTAGCCCCGCATCTTCAGGGTGTGGTAATTTAGAGAATAAAACAAATCCGGGTGTTTTTCACCAGTCACATGTTTTAGTAGGGGTTCAATTTACTATACAATTACAATGCTGAACTGGACCCTGATTGTATGCCCAAGCACATTAGCTTGGGCATAAAATCAGGGTCCAGTTCCGTATTGTAATTGTCAAATTGGAATTTTTATGACATCATCAGAGAATCTTTTTGTTCTGATCAGATATTATCTTGAAATGGACCCTCACTTTCCACCCATCATACAAAACTACGACTTTGGAGTATTTGCGTTACTTCCCTCTACCTAATTGAAATACCATTTTCCTAAAACAAACATTTTTTAGTGGGTGGTTGATCTATTCATGCTGAACTGAACCCTTGCTTTTAGTCCGTCATACAAAACTTCGGCTTTGAAGCATTTTGGTTATTTCTCTTTACTTCATTGAAGAATTATTTCCCAAACACGAAATTTGAGGTTCTATTTACGATGTTATTATAATGCTGAACTGGACCCTTACTTTCTGTCCTTCTTATGAAAATATGACTTTGAAGTATTTCGGTTACTTCCCTTTACTTCGTTTAGAAATCATTTTTCCAAAACACGAAATTTAGGTTTTGAATTAAGGTATCCCTTAAATGCGCTAACTTGACCAATACAAAAAAAGTCCAGTTTGATTTGCAGCCGAATTTCTTTTTTCCAATGTTTTAATTGATCACCCCCAAAACAACCTGCTGCCAAAATACGTTGATCACGTGACGGTTTCTATTGAGTGACTAACCAGGCTTGTTTATATATATTGTGCAAATCAAAGACACATTTATTATATTGGTACAGGCATCCCCCGATATAACGCGGTTATATTTGATAATATTTCTAAAAGTACCGGTATCCCCCCCCCCCAGTTTTCAAAGGTTCGCTTTACGCCGCCATTTAACAAAGTATGAGTTAAAATAGGGGACGTCAGGATCAAACAGGTGCAAAAATTCAACTATCTGTAGAATCAGTAGTAGTCAGGGGGCCAGCAGGGGCTACCGTGTACCCCCACCCCCCACACACGCGCGCTTTTACATTTAGGGTACCAAAATGTTCCTTAGGATGTCCTCTTTCAGAAAAAAGATGTTCCCAAGAAAAAGTTGGGAAGAACTAACTGCTAGGTATTTATCGTTTTACCGGGACATTTTAACTTTATAGTCCACTTTATATGGATTGTGGATTTAATTCTTGATGGAGATGGAAAACCATGATTTAGCCTTTTAAAGTACTCAGATATGTCAACTGGGAGACGAGATATGAAATTCTTTTTTTTTTGGGGGGGGGTGCTGGCAGCCATTTTGTTTTGTGCAAATGAGGTAGTTCTTCCCAGCTTTTTTCTTGGGAACATCTTTTTTCTGAAAAGGACATCCCAAGGAACATTTTGGTACCCTAAATGTAGAATCATGGGGGGGGGTGCACAGTAGCCCCTGCTGGCCCCCGGACTGCTGTGTAATGTCTATCTCTTTTATCGCAATGGATGCTAGACAGTTTCGTCACAAATGGGGGGAAAAGAATTAAAGCAACCGAGATGTGGTTTTATCGACGAATGTTGCAAATATCATGGACAGAGCATGTAACGAATGAAGAAGTTTTGAAGAGATTAACAACTACAAGGGAACTGTTGATAACAATAAGAAAGAGACAGTGGAATCTTTGAGACACATAATGAGGAAGGAAGTATTGGAGAACTTAACGCACACAGGGCACATATAAGGCAAAAGGAGCAAAGGTAGCAAAAGTAACTTACTTGAATGGTTTGAGCAGATGGGTAGCAGAAAGAATACAGCAAGGTGTAGAAGAGCGGGAGTTGCTGAGAGCGACAAGGGAAATGCAGCTGTTGAGAGCCTTGGTCGCCCACGCCCTGAAAGGACAGGACAGGACAGGACACATAAAGAAAATGAATGGGGAAATTCCCACGAGACACCTACTAAGTAAACACTGATTGGGACGGATTGCAAATGAAACCTTGCAAAGTTGGATTTCAAAAGAATTTATTCCGCCCACTATACATCATTTAGTCTCTGGCAAGCCACAATTAAGAGTTGACGATATGCTGTGCAACTCCCTGTCAATATTATGATTCCATGCGAAAACGTCAGATGGTAGAGATGACTTTCGAATATAAGTAACATTCAATTGTTTGCTGAAGATCTGAGATGAAATATTTTATTTCATATATTTTTCAGACTATTGTCTTCTCTTTTGTTATTATACACTAATTTATTCGAACTGCTGTCCTCGTCCTGGTTCTTCTAGTCACAACGTTTCGGCCGTTGTACCCTCCGCGGGCAGATTTCAAACTCAGTTCGCCAACTCCGTCTTCCGAGTTGTCTGCAACAACACCAAAAACAACAAAAATAACGACAACAAAAAAAAAGAGAAAATTTGAATGGTGAATTTTATTCAGTGCCGAAATGTTTTTAGAGTAAATTACGTTGACAATTTCCGTGCGCATAGGCACACACATATATACACACACACACAAAATAAAGAAAGATTTCTTTCTTTATTCGGTTTTGTTTGATATGTTATTAATTCGCTCTTCTTATTGAAGTCACATTTTGCATCATTTGAGCATCCATTCTTTACCCATATTCCATTTATAAAGTTTTTAAAAAAAACCTGCCGAAGGTTTTGTCATTCACTCATACGCTTGACAAGAACGAAACATTTCACCAGACGAGATACGACACCCAACGCATGATGGTGTTATATTTCAGAGTTTATGCACAAATAACTACAATCTTTTGAGACAAGGACAGCCGGCTTCTCTGTCTTTGAAGCTGAAGCCCTGTGACTTTGTTATCTTGACCTACTAATGCTGAGCATCTTTTGGTGGATGCATCTTTTAAAAACACAGTTTCAACACGAGGCTATGCTGTTTCACCGATATTCCATGCCAGCCCTTCGCTTCCAAGTGCTGACGAGTTCGTTCAAGTTTTGATAGCTAGATAAAAAGAAATGGGGGTTTAAAAATAAAAAAATAAACAAAAACGGAAAAAAAAGATGGGCATTACCTGCTCTTTATCTCCCATTTTACACGAAGCGATAACAGCAGCAGAGATTTGAAGCCACAGCCAGTCACATTACGCAATCTTAAGGGAGCACCATACGTAATCCTCTTCCTGATCTATGGCTTTACGCCCAAAACTTGAAGGCTGCAGGGTCTGGTGAGGTGGGGTTCCCAGTGCGCACGCGCCAAACCTGGACTGTGTCACGTCTCTTATTTAATTGAAGATAGGTACTACATGTACACGCGAGCATAGCATGGTTGCAGGGCAGTGATTAACGAGGTCCTAACTCCTAATTGTTCGAAAAGGAAGGAAACTTATTTTAGACCCCCTAAAAACCATATAAGCCTATAAAATATCCATCTTAACACTAGGATATTTTTTTATGAAGTCAAAAACAAAATTAATGAAAACAAGGCTGGCTGCGGTCAAACTTAATTAACTTCTATTCCGACTGAAGATGATTATTTATTATATATACAATACAAAAGTAAAGTTATATTTCCACCACCAGCTGTCTGACCTCTACTCAGTCCTACTACCAAGAACCAGGGCCTGGTTAACCTATACGAGGGCCCCTATGCTATTAGCAATATGCCCCCATCTTGAACCCCCTCCCCCCGTTTCGTATATACTTTTAAGTAATGCAATCTGTCAATCGTGTGAATAAAGTGGATTGTTATGTGCTAATGTGTAATATATTCATTCCATTTTTAAAGAGATATTTGTTAGGTCATTTGTATTAAGTTTTAAGATATTGTTATTATTCCATATCAGGCTCCAGCTATGGTGAGCGCTCAGACTTCACATCAGGGAATGTTCTTATTTTGACAGTTTTATTGTTTAATTCATTTTCCCCTGTAGTAGTAGTGATTCATTTCTAAATTGCTATTTATTTTGGACCCTACCCCGTAGCGTACTTTGTGTATAGGCTAATCCGGCTATGGTCCTGTAAAATTAAGAAAAATATGAATATCCCAGAATTTTTACGGGTCCCTATTAGCTACGGCCCCTAGGCTTAAGCCTACTCAGCCTTATAGTATAATCCTGCCCTGCCAAGAACTACTTCCCAACCACCCACCAACACTTCCAAAACTGCCCATATATACACCAGAATTTTTCTGTGTCATCCACTCATTCCCTGATGATGTTCTGTTAAGAACGAAACGTTGGAATAAATACATCTTCTGTACCACAAGCCTTCCGACTTTTGTCACTTCACTCACATATTATCAGATTCTCCAGAATATATTTTTCCATTTTATATATATATTTTTCCCTCTGTTTAAAGTGTTTGAAATATATTTGTTCCTCTCTATAAAAATATTTTTCTCAGAAAGTTGGGACAACCCAACTGGCATGAGTAACAACGCGTGGTCGGGGAAGATAATTGGCAGCATATTTCATTTATACGCGAACACAAAAGTTGAACTTAACATGAATCAAGTAAGTGAAATTTAAAAACATTTTTTTTGTTATAAAATTTGAAAGACTTTTCTGACTATATATACAAAAATGCATACATACATTCTACTTATACAAAAATATTGTCTAGAGTTTCAAGATGAAATATTGCGTTGGAAAGATCATTTGTTCTGAGTGCCCCTTTGTCAGTTCCTTTATCATCCACTCATTCCCTGATGATGTTCTTTTAAAGAACGAAACGTTGGAATAAATACATCTTCTGTACCACAAGCCTTCCTACTTTTGTCACTTCACTCACATATTGTCAGATTCACTAGAATCTATATTCCATTTCATATGTATGTTTGTATAAATGTATTTATTTATTAGAATGAAATAAGTCCGTATGATAAATTTTCGTTAATATCTAAGACTTGTCAATTTAGTTCAGTCAGTAAGACAGCCGATGCCTGGTCGTGAGTTCAAATCACGGTAGGGGAATGTGAATTTTGGCGAGGATTGTTCTAGTTGTTCTTGTTATGGTAGGAAAATAAAGTCAACTCCAGACTTTGTACTGGAGTTTGACAAACATATTTAAATTAAAAAGCAAAAAACTATAAAAACCTATTAATACGTAAGGTACTTACGTATTAACTACAGTACCCGATAGGTTTCAATAAAAAACAAATGTTCCCATGACCTGGTAGATTGTCAGCGTGACATGCTGGGTCCTTCATGGCATTTCTCAAGGCAATGGCGGCTGGAGTGATCCACCAGACAGGTTTAACACGTTACAAATTCATTTAAGAGATAACTAATAACAGACTTTAGCAAAGAACTGCAGATAACTAAACCAAGGGTTCTAATTCCAATACAGGGTTGGGCACACTCCTTACCAGAAGTTAATCAGTGATAACACCGATTTCAACCGAAGATAAGGGCATTATCACAGCGCTGTTAGATTACGGTTGTTGTTTTTAGGGGAAGCGATCCACGAAAACAACATGGTAAAAATATCTACAACCAGCCGTTCAATATAATTTAGTGTTAAAACAGCAAATTGACAGCTGAAAGGTCTGGGCTTCTATCCCTAATGCTGGTTTGATAAGGGTTATTACCTTGAAGAAGAAAGACTTTTTAAAAGGACAAAAGCGGTTCTCCAAAATTACTTAAACTGTATTCACAATTTGAGTAAAAACCAGATGATGAAATAATATTAATAGACGAAGCATAATTTCTGAAAATGTGCATATTCAAAGTGCTGAAGGCAGATCGTGTAAATTTATGGCAAACAGTGTTTTTTTTAGCCGTATTGAGTGGTGCTGAATAGTTTTTAGCCGTATTGAGTGGTGCTGAATAGTTTTTAGCCGTATTGAGTGGTGCTGAATCCAAATCTGCTGCATGCCCAGCTCAAAAATGTTCAAGATGGCCGCCATTCTGAAAATGTGTATATTCAAAGTGCTGAAGGCAAATCGTGCTAATTTATGGCATACAGTGTTTTTAGGGGTATTGATGGTTGCTGATTCCAAATCTGACGCATGCTTAGTTCAAGAATCTTGAATTAATTTATTGTTCTAATCTTTTGGCCTGATCATAAGTTATACACATAGTTAATTTTAATCTTTTTTCAAAACTATTTTATTAAGTTAACTATTGTTCGGACTGAGATCCTCATCTTGGTTGTCATTTCCACAACGTTTCGGCCGATGTACCCTCCGGCCTTCTTCAGGTGTCAAGTTTTGACGGTCCACGGCATTTTGATCCACGGGGGTATACTCAAAATGCCGTGGACCGACAAAACTTGACACCTGAAGAAGGCCGGAGGGTACATCGGCCGAAACGTTGTGGAAATGACAACCAAGATGAGGATCTCAGTCCGAACAATAGTATCAATAATACTAACACCTCATCTCAGAAATACCGAACTCAGCTATTTTATTAAGTTAACTATTTATCCCACGTCTGATGAAGTATTGCAAATTTCAGGATCATTTTCGTAGCTGAACGTTGCAACCTTTTCCTGCCTGAATCCTGACTTTCTAATTGTTCGTCTAATGGTCTGTTTGTGAACCTGAACCTGCCTTCAGACGAGCAATGAACTAATTGTGTTTTTACCGTAGTTTTCTGATAAGTGCCCTCTCATCAAGATCGGACATCTTCTTAGGCCTACCATCCCTTTGCTCAGCTAATAGCTCCTGATTCCGAAGTTCAACAATCCTACCACGTTCGAAATTGGACAGCTTTGACATCTTTCCCATACCGTGTAGACTTGAAACTATTTTTAACAACAAAAATTTCAACATTGAACCCTTTATATCCCGTCAATTGTCAGTGAGTTTAAAGTTTAGTCGCAACGAAATTTTTCAAAATTCCGTTAAAACTACTCAACTATCTTTATTATTGTACAGTGTTTATAAAATGGACGATCTAATCTGCGAAATAAACCTATAGTATATTGGTTTCTGGCACATTTTTTGAGTTATCTTTTTTTTTGCAGGGGGAGTAGAATCTTGGCAACTAGGTTAAATCATATCCAAAACCATTTAGGACATTGGACGACTTTGAATTCATTTCTTCCGAATATGATTGTGTATCATTGTGTATGGATCCGTCCAAAAATGTAATCACTTCCTCCGTAGCTTATTCCCCACACTTCCACAAAATGTCATTGAAATTCATTGAGAACTTTTTGAAATATCGTGTAGACAGACAGGAGCGGATGCAGACATGTATGGAAAAAAAATTCTTTGATCACCCCGTGACCCACCCTTTCACAAGATTTCATTGAAATTCATAGTTAACTTCTGGAGAGAATAGAGAAATGTAGGAAGACAAAAAAACGGAAAGATATCTCACAATCAAAAACGAATTCCTGGATCCTCCCCAAAATTATAACATCCACTTTTCGATAGACTACTAGGAAGATTTGCTTCACATAAATCTTCCTCCGCTCCTATTTATTCTTTTGCCTAAGCTAAGCTAAATATCAAGGGCCTTTTGAAACCTTTATTTCCACGATTTTATTTGGAAAACCATATCATTCAATGTTTTCTCTATGAAAGAAAGTAATTTGCTGCGTTACTTCGTTATTGAGTTAGCCGGCTCGAACAGTGTCTCATCTCTAGAAGGCAATTCCTTTTCGTATCTCTTCTCTGATCTGCCCAAACAAATAAGCTTACCCTTTTCTTTGTTCTGTCAGTCTTAATTTAGTCTTCCCATTTACCAGCGGCAACGACGAGAAGACTATCTTAATTTCGCTCCCCCCCACACACACTGATTGCGGCCACGACAGGCTTCAGCATTATCGTTACATCCGACGCCTTGAATTATGACAAATTTTCTCTCAAATTTCAAATGATAATAATGGTGATAACTATCAACAAATCCTACAATAGCAAGATTGTTATTAATATGTATTAAATAAACAAAAAACTACAAGAGAACAAAATTAACTACATGAAAAAGATTACTCCATTTGCTTATAATTTTTGCCCAATAGTAAAATTAGTTTTAGAGATTTTGCTGCAGTAGACAAGTATATAAAATGAATCAAAATTAGAATTTGAGAAATTTGGACTGTTTCGGACATTAAAAGATGAAGTTTCATTTTCTGTGATTCTTTATAAAAGTATTAGTAATAAATACAGAAGAAGCTGTTTATTATAATCACGGATAATGCCATCAAACGGTTATTATCAAAATCAGTCTGTCCCAAACAATTCATGTAAAATGAATTAAAAAGTATCCGCTTACTATAATCAAATATTTTTTTAATGTAAAGTTATTAAGAACAATGTATTTAATAACATAACAATGAATGTACATTGTTCAAATCTTTATATCCTTTGCTTAATGTTATCAGTTGTTTATTGTTATTTAAAGACTGTCTCAATGTGATCACAATAAGCGGATTCCCCTGTATAAAAGAGATATAATGAGACGTGACAGAGCATACGCCTCTTCCTTAAAAATGTTGAAATTTCTCTATAGGGGAGAGCTGGTCTATTTGCATACAGGGGCAAGTTGATACACTGTCATTAGTTTCAATAAGTGATGACAAATGGCACTCAGATTCTCGTCGTGTACAGGCATCAATATTTGAGAGGATGGAAGCCACGTCGGACAACGCTCCCCAAAACTAAACAAACAAAAACGATTTTAGACACATTTAGTAAGTATTCTGACCTCTACGAAAATGTATATAGACCTTGTAAAAACCTGGGCTCAATAAAACTCGCTCGATTATCTGAAAAGGCTGTCTTTATGTTTGATTTGTGTGTAGATTTTGTTTTCTGAGAATTCGATTGTATGGCCTAAATTATGTCGGGAAATAAAATGGTCCGGTCGGGGCTAATTGTTATACCTCATAATATATGACTAGACGAAAAGCAACAGGCGTAATCAAAACCCCTGAGGCATTGCGACCGTTTAAAAAGGCTAGTCCAAGAAAGACACAACGTGGTAGCAACAAAAAATGCCACGCAGCTATACTGATTCACCTGAGAAGATGAAAGTACAAAAAGTCCCTAGAAAAAAGAGCAAAACCTGTCAAAGGAACCTGGACATTAAACAGAAGTCTGCTGGAAATGGGAGAAAGAGAAAGGCTACAAAAGATTGTTGGTGTCTTGCATGCGGTGAAAACCACAGGATAGAAATGGATGCAGTGTATTAACTGTAAAGATTGGGCTCGTGAGGAATGTACAGATGAGGAAGACTCTTTATGATACCTCTGTGAATGAGAGAATTTTTGATTTTTTTTTTGTTCAATGTTTATGATAAACATTATAAACTATTAACAGAAGAAATTGTTTTTAAGTTATTTTGTGAAGCTTCTGAATGGGTGGCAAAAATAGTGAAATTGTAAGTAGCACTAAGTAAGTAGTCTACTAAGGAATTCGTTATTTTTGTTTTTATTAGTAACAATTTAACAACTTATCCCATGCCATGTAACAACATGCCCCACATATGGGGCATGTTGTATACAGTTACCTTGAACGATAATTTCTGTTATATATCGAGAATGAAGCAAGGTATCATTTTTCTATTTGATGTTTATTAAAATAAACATAATTACCTATCAGCAGAAATGTCTTCAAGTTACCTTTTGTAGTTTTTATCGGGGTGTGGCGGTGGGGGCACAAATAGTAAAATCGTAATAACTAGCCTCGCTCTCCCCTACACAATCAAGATAGGTAAAAATCATGATCGAAGGGAGGTCACTCCTATTCTTTCAATTATCTCCCTTAGATATGTTTATTCAGGATCAGCGTCATGTGAGACTGTTTTTTTTTGTTTTGTTGGTATTTCCATGTACAGAAAATTCAAATGTTCAAATGTTATGCTTTCTCCCTTTATTTATTTGTTTTTTTTATTTTGGGAGAGTTGATGCTCGTGCAGTATTCTGATCTAGGAGCATTACCCTTAGTTTTTCATTTGTTAAATTAGAACATATTTTCTTCAAAGTCACATTGTGTGAAAGAGTGGTTAACAAAGAGCAAGGCAGAGTTTGTCAATGAAGAACATATTATTAGATGAGAAAAAAAAATTCATAAGATTTAGATATAGATATATGGTTGCTTTTATATTTA
>VCCN01001294.1:5058401-5077591 GCA_006491835.1 Architeuthis dux
GGAATCCATATCAGCCCAGCATCAGTGTTAGCGATTGCTAAACGAACGGCCTATCTCGTATAAAATTATCCATTCCTTGATTTCATACTGTCGGCATAGGGAACCACTTCATATCACGTGGCTAAAAATACGGTCAGTTAGAATAAGGAGGCGAGCTAAAGTGTATGTTTCTAGCCAGTGCCTTTCCATGAGAGTTTTGTTAGCTCAGTGGTAAAGAGCAGGACCGTATATAGGTTGCTTCCATGGTTGATGTGGGTTCTATCCCCACACAGCACTCGTTTCTTTATTCCTTTATACGATCTAGGCCACCCATTTAGCAATCATTAACACTGATGCTGGGTTAATATAAGTTCCCAATTAATAAATGTCTTTATAATTATCATATATAATGATTGCAGCAAAACACTTTATCCTGATTATATAAAATAAGAATAAAATGCACCTTCTGCAACCATTTATTTGCATCCTATCCACTAGGCTATCACACGTTTGACAATATTCTGTATTTTCCAGTAGGTAAGGTAAAACTTGCATTTCTTAAGAGACAATTCCCACTGGCGTATAAACGGCTGGTGACAAAGTCTCGGTTTCCTTTGCCTGCGTCAGCTTAGTGATCCTTGCAAGTTTCAAGTCTGGTAGAGACCAGGACTTTATTCTTACAAGTTTTTATGACTAACCCCTTGGCAGGATGCAAGTCCACTGAAAGAATACCTCCCCCCTAATCATACAGCATAGAGTGTACTCAATTAGCTGCTGAGTGCACAGGGAAATTTGCCTTAATGAAGAGTTTTCCACACTGTTCGCTCATACTGGGAATCAAACCCGGGACCTTCTGCATGTGAGGCAGACGTGCTAATCATTACACTATCTGAGCAGGCAGATTTTCCAGTAACTACAACGGAAAAAGAATACCCTCATAATATTGGTTCAAATTTGTGAAATTTAATATACATACTGTATTAAAAGATTTTATTAATCATAATCCGGGTTCAATCATCCACCCTTCAAACTAAAATCATAATAAATTGCTTTTTTTATTGTTTGAATCAAGTGTAATAATCACTATCAGTAAATGGATTGTAAAATAAGGGAAATAATTCGCTTTGAACTCTTTATGAGTTTGAAGAGAGTTACCTCCCTTATTTTACCAGGAACAAATATTGCAATTGATTTCAATAATAGATATTCAAATTATAATATTTTATAAAGAAAAAAAAAACTGTGGCCTAAAACGTATTGTTTACATTACCAACTTCTATATAATATCAAAGTAATAAATAATAAATAATAAAACAAATATATTCAGAAATTTTAAAGTAAAGGTTAGGCTTATCAAACTCAAGCAAAGTCTAACGTTGAATATTTACATTTTAAAATCACTTTGATTTTTAAACGTTTAATAGTTCACAATGATACTTGAAATTTCTCATTGAAATCTCGACAGCAGTACACCCCCAGTATATCTGGATAAATTTCAATCAAATATTTTTGGCATTATCTTGACTAAGAATCTTTGAATACAAAACAAGAATAAGATACTCTTGTTCATAGTAGTCACTTTCTTTCAAATTAAATCTTTATGGAATTCCTTTTCTAGCACCATGTAAATAATACCCAAAATTTTGTTAAAACTAGTCAAAATACCTTGAAGAAGAAATAAGGACATACAAATACGTTGTCTATAACGTTGAGAAGAGTCATTAACGTTCCAACTTTTATTCCGACAATCAAATCTCTTCTACCCATCTTACACAACGTTTCAACCAATTCAGTCTTCAGCCCATGTCAGGTGTATAATTCAAGAAAAGATGCAAACCTTTTTTCTTCGGGGAAAGAAACATTTTGGTCAATAATATAAATGGATTGTTCCGCTTGTTATATCAATGACCACAATTTTTCTTTGCCTGGAGAAAAAAAGGTTTGCCTTTTTTCTTGAATTATACACCTGACGAGGGCTGAAGAATAAATCAGCCAAAACATTGTGTTGACAACATCACAGATGGGAAAAAGAGATTCAATTGTTTGAACATTGTTTTTTTTTATATGGAAAAATAGTCTATGCATAGAGGTAAACGTATGACAAAACTTATTTTTATCAAATTGATGGGGGTTTATTTTTAGTTTGTTTGTTTTTCATTTATTTGGCAGACTGTGAATGGAAATAAATAAGTCTTTTTTAAAAGAATATAAAAAATTAACAGGTTATTCTTGTCATCTGGCGATTTCCCAGACAAAAATTTCATTGATTGCTGCTGTGAAGAGTAGATGACCATCAGGAGAAAACTTGACTGTGTGCACAGAATCATTATGGCCAAGGAAATCCTGAAAGCTGCCCTCATAAAAATCCATCAACTGAATATTGGAGCCTAAAAAACAAAAGGGGAGAAAATAACATAAGTAATTTCAATTATGTAATTTTACTTCCTTTGTTCATTGCAGAAATATTCAAACAAACACAGATATTTTTGTGCTACAAAAAATAAGTACTTACCACTGCCTCCTCCGAGTACAATAAAAGGATCAGCAGGTGAAAGGTCCAGACACTGACTCCAGTTACTGAGGGGATGCGAGAACTTCACCTTAAATAGACAAACAGCAGCGTGCAGTCAGAATATTAAAAAGCAATGTAAACAAGTCTCAAAGGTTTATAAACAATTTTTGTCTGATTTTCTGAGATGAGGAATTATCATTACTATACATTGTTCTCTGATAGGCTCCCATATGGTGTTCATTTCTATGCTCATTAGACCTAGCATAAAAATGAATGACATATGGGAACCCTTAATTAAGAAAGGAGATTGAGCTGAAGACGCTAAAACAGAGCTTTCCAAACATTTGGCATTGGCAACAGACTTTTTAAAAATAAAGTTTTTTTGCAACACATTACTTGAGTTTTGTTAGCCAATCAAAATATATAATGTCGTTCAACTGACCCAGGAAAAGTATCTTTCGAAAGATATACAAAATTATACTTAATTTTGTGACACACCTAGAGATTATCGGTGACACACAGTTTGGAAAGCTCTGTTCTGAAAGCTTAAGACTAAAATTCTATCGCCTAACTACACTACAGGTAGTGCAAAAAGTCATATACTCTGGTTCAGTGGAAGAGGCAGACAAGCGACATTAGGTTTAAGGCTCCAAGTTTTCACCACCGGATTGTCCTACAAGACTGGATAAAAGTGTTGGTTAAGCATATCTAGTAACCTGCCTGATGGTCGTGAGTTCAATCCCAGGGTCAAGAAATGCATAAAAAGTCATATATTCTGGTTCAGTGGTAGAGGCAGACAAGTGACATTGCAAGGATGAATTCAAGAATTAACTGAGAATGAAATATCCTCTAGCATCGACAGCAGAAGGAGAACAATCTACACACATGGATTGAATATAGAGTTCAGTTTAAAATTTCCAGAACTACGACAGACAGAACTACGACAGACAGCTGAAGAAGCCCAGAGGGTACAACAGCTGAAACATAGTGACTATAACAATCAAGATGGATCCATTAGTCTTAGTCAATCAGTGTTCATGAACAAATATCCAATTCTTTCTCTCTTGAAGGTGTAATTTCAAATCAAACTGAACTGTTTATCATATATTTGAGTATCAAATAATAAAGTAACAAAATCAAATATGGCTGAGAAAGGATCCAATCATCAGGTCATAACAGGTTAGTCACTCAATAGAAACCATCATGTGACCAATGTCTTTGGCAGCATGCCATGTTAGGGGTGATCAATTAAAAAATTGGCAAAAGGGGTGATCAATGAATAAGTTACTTCTCTTGCCTTTTGTTGGGCAGTGATCACTAAAAAAGTCTGAATTTTCAAAAAACAAGCGTGAATGCTGCTGGACTCAAATTAAGGGACCGATTTATCATAAACTTTTAGACTTTAATCAAAGTGTTTTGTGTTTACCATTAAACCCAAAATATTTTGAGATACTGTGTCATATTGCACAAAAACCTTTGCGGATATATTTAGAGAAGCAGATAAAAGAAAATTTATTACAACCTCCAACAATGTTAAAAATGAATCTGACAAAATAAAGTTAATTAAAAAAAGAATTTTGAAAAATCATCTAGGAATCATATTTTTGTAATTTTACCCCCAAAATATGATTTAGGAAGACATACTGGGTTGATTGATTAATCTACTGTATTTACCGGCATTGAGGACCCTCTGACCTCAAGGATGCACCCAAACATTTACTTTTAAAATTTTGGAAAAAAAAATAAAAAGCTTAAAAAAAAGTAACCTTCAGCCTGTAGCATGCAGGGTCAATTTTCAAGACGTATTTTGGAGGAAAAAAATAGCATCTTTGATGCCGGGTCATATAGTACTTTTATATTCATTATTATAATGATAGTATCTTTAAATTTTGAAAACAGTTTTGAACAAAGTTTTACCTTCTTAGAGACAAGGTCATAAAATTGTAGAATCTTCCCATTTCCACAACCAGCATAAACAACAATCTCTGGGTTTTCAGGAGCAAATCTGGCCAATGATGGTGGGAGGCACCTGGGAGAATGATCCTGCACAGGAAAACAAATTAGCAATTAACAATGGATTTGAGTGGGACCCAATGAAAAATGTGGTTTTCTATTAAAAATCTTTTTTTAAATTGATATTCATGCAAAACTAACAAGCCAAAGGCTCGAGCAGCCTAAAATTACAAGCCAAAGATTCAGCCAGCCTAAAATTACAAGCCAAGCCAAAGGTTTCGCCAGCCTAAAATTACAAGCCAAGCCAAGCTAAGTCAAGCCAAAGGTTCAGCCAGCCTAAAATTACAAGCCAAGCCAATGGTTCACCCAGCCTAAAGTAATATGCCAAGCTAAAGGCTCAGTCAGGCTAAAGCCATGGGTCAAGACTTTGGCTTGTCAGGCCTAAAGTCATGGACCAAGCCAAAGATCCACCCAGCCTAAAGTTACAAGCCAAGCTAAAGGCTCAGCCAGATAACTTGAAGAGAGACAGAATAGTTTGAAGATTATGTTTTCACAATAATAACATACTCTGCTAATTTTATTTTGAAGTTAACTATCCAGTATCATGTTTGATAGACTGGTCTTACAGATATCTAGTGCTCTATAAATGTAATATCTTAGATATTTAATAAATAAAAACGCATGCATATGTGTACATGCACTAATTCAATTTGTGTGTAAGCCAGAAAAAATTCAAAAAATCCAAGAAATGTGCTGCAGGAGAATGATAGAGTAAAAACACTGAAACGTGGAAACTGTCAACAAGGACAACAGAGATCCCATGAATCTATGTTCATAAAACTTCACCCTGCCCCCCTCTCCAAATTCCAACCTTACAAAAACAGGTGGAGGTGGAGGGTAGCGTAACTGTTACTGGCATGGAAAACAGAATCTGCGAACCAAGTTAGAGTTTCAGACTCTTTGCATTCAATTCACACTAATGCCCTTGGGAAAGGCATGAATCCACTTCTCCCTCCAGCTATGGTTAAATAGCAGGGCAGTTGGAGCCCTATAGCCCTGTAAGACAATCCAAATTAAGCCTGGGGGAGGTTTGGGCTCGGGGCTAGCAACTCCACCCTATAAAAATCTACTTGCTACAGAATAGAAACTGATGCAACCACACCCAACGCATGGTGTGGTTACAGCCTTATGCTCTACAAAGAGTTTACAAAGATTTTTAATGCATGGTGTGGTTACAGCCTTATGCTCTACAAAGAGTTTACAAAGATTTTTGAAACAAAAAAAAGAAAACAATAGGTAAGAACTAAAGATACTTTCCAGTCTTTTGTAGACTGAATTTATGACCTCTCACCTTTTTATAAATGGTAATACGGTGTTGGTCCTCTCACCTTTTGTAAAGAAAAAATATTAACACATTCACACAGTTTGATACAGTGAATATTGCAGGGTGTTAGCCAGCATTCTCACTAGCTGTTTAACAGCTAATTCCCAATAGAAACCTAATTCCAATTTCCCAATTAAGCTGAGCTCTGTTTTGATCATTTTGGCACTTTTGAGCAATTTTGGGCATTGTTGGGCCACTTTTAGTGTCCTTTTGGGCGTTTTGTGGCCCATCCTTGACGTTTTTTGGGACGTTTTGGCTTTTATTTTTACAATACAATAAACGGACCTCGGAAAACTTCCCAATCCTATAAAAACGGTGGGGAAATCAAATTCCTGGCTAACCCCCTGTATTGATCGATGCAAAGAAGCTTACTACATACTGTGTCTGAATATTCTCTTTGCTGGTCAGGCCCATTGTTTGTGGCAGGGAATGTGAGCCAGTCAACAGGTTCACAGATGTCTTGACCCCAATTAGAGGCCCAAACACTCACTCTTCGGTCAGTAGAGCTGATCAACCAAAGGACATTAGCAGGAATACCAACATCCAAGCTCTGAAATAAATAATTTCATTTTCTTTTTTAAATAATGAACATTTTTTTACATTTTTATTAAATCTGCAAGAACAGCTACTACACTTACATCTTTTTTATTTATATCTATTGCAAATAAGAATAATTTGTTGCAGTTTGGTTCCAGAATAAAAGCTTAGAGGAAGTTATACTTAGCTTGATTTACTGTACAGTGATCTTAACTTAAAGGCCAGAAAAGAAGATTTTGTTTCACACTAATGAAAAAACCAACAGGTCTCATACTCTCTGCTCCATTTTATCTAAATTGTCTTTGTGTCACTTATTTTGTTTGTATTAATGGGATGGGATAATCACTTTATTTAAGTGACTCTTTTCAACTTGTACCATTATCTATTAGAGACATGGTTTGTCTGTATGTCCAGGATACCAATAATGTTTTTAAATTACACTATTTCTAATAAAAATAGTAACATAGATAGACTAATGGAGACATTTTATAACGGGAAAATGGATAAAAATGTTGGTTAAGCATATCTAGTAACCTGCCTGGCAGTCATGGGTTCAATTCCTGTGTTGTGTAGTGCAAAAAAAAGACAAAAGAAAGTCTCATACTTTGGTTCAGTGGAAGAGGCAGACAAGCAACATTACTAGGAAAAATTAACTTATACAAGATATCCTCTGGCATGGACAACGGAATGAGAACAATCTACCAACGTGGATTGAATAAAGAGTTCAGTTCGAAATTCCCACAAGGTTACTAACTACGACCGACAGCTGAAGAAGCTGGAGGGTACAACAGCCGAAACGTAGTGACTATAACAATCAAAATGGAGACACTAGTCTCAGTCAGTTTTCATAAGCAAATACTCAATTCTCATAGAAACCGGCACATGACCAACGTCTTTTGGCAGCATGCCATGTTGTGGTGATCAATTAAAAAATTGGAAAAAGGTATGATCAATGAATAAGTTAGTTTGGTTCAAAATTTCCAGAAGGTCACCAACTGAACAGAGGGTACAACAGCCGAAACATTGTGACTATAACAACAAAAATGAGGACACTAGTCCGAGTAAATTACTGTATTATAAAAAAGTGATTGCATATGGAAAAGCTAACCTGAGGGCAAAAGACAGCATCAATATTTGTGACAGCAGCTCCTTGCTGGGCAGTAATCACTCGGATGGTCATCCCTGTTCTTGGGTTGCTAATGGCAACAAGACCATCAACTGCTCCAGACAAAATTGCGTGACCTTAAAAATAAAAATAAAAAATATATTCTAAAAAAAATGTTATTGATAGAACCTAGCAAGAATCAGCGATCTCCAAGAATCTATAATGTCAATTTATTAAAATGTGAGAATGTCTAAGTTGAATGGACATGGAGGATACATGCCAGTATAGCTTCTGTTTAGGTTCTCTATCTTAGAAAGCCTACAGGCAAAGTAATAAATCAGTAACCTTCAAACTTGCTTGTCTTACATTTTATCTAGACTTATTAACTTGTTAGGAGGTGCAAGTGGCATAACAGTTAACGGTACGGATAATGGAATCGGTGAGCCGTGTTCATACACCGGCCAAGGCTGTTTACATTCACTTTGCACTAATACCCTTGAGAAAGGTATGACTCCCTCTTTTCTCTCCCCAGCTATGGGTAAAATAGCAGGACAGACTGGGCTCTCTAGCCTTGGAAGGCAACCAGTCTTGGAGAAGGACAACTGAATTCAAAACCAGGAGCAGCCTAAGGCAGTTCAATGTTGTCTTCGGCCTCATTCTGGCAACTCCTGGTTCCAAACTGTATCGGCCCTTGTTCTTCCCTTGGACAACATCGGTGTGTGGAAAGAGGAGGCTTGCTGCATAGGCAACCACATGTCTTCCATAGAACCTTGCCCAGAGAAACTGAAAGCAAAACTTTCTGGGAGCAGATCCAGCAAGGCTGACAGATGCAACCCACCCTAACTTGCAAATTTAAGCATCATTTACTTTATAATATTTCTATACATTATTTTCCTTACAGAGTGAAAAATTAACAATGGTATATAGTAAATCAGTCAGCCCGAAGGATAACCTTCCACCAATCATAACAAGTACAAGACTGGCTGCTGCAGGGTCAAACTCCACTCCAACTTCTATTCTGAGTGAAGATGATTCCTGCAACTTTTGTATTGTATATATAATAAATAAAAAATTATTAAATCTTTTTTTTTTCTGTACTTATTTATTAGAATGAAATAGGCCCATACGAATCTGTGTGATTAATTTTCGTTAATATCTAAGACTTGTCAATTCAGATCAGTCAGCAAGACAGCCAGCTACCGATCACTTGAGGACAAATCACAGTTGGGGAATGGGAATTTTACACATCAGTTTACACCCCTACTTATGGTGAGGATTGTTCTTGTTACGGTAGTAAAACAAAGCCAACTCCTGACTTTGTCCTGGAGTTTGACAAAATCAGATACATTAACCTATGCAAAAAAGGCCATTAATTGATTATTACTTACTGTCAGGTGAAAAAGTAATTGCTGTTACTGAGGAGGCATGAGGATGCATGAGAAACAGTTGCTCCATACTGTTGATGTCAAACAATCGAATCATACCATTGCTATAACCGGCTGCCACAAGGGACGTACAGGGCTTGGAGTCGGTCCCTTTCTCATCTCCAGACCTTGTTTCCTCTTCAAGGAGACTTGAATCTGGGATCATATTGGGGGAGACTGATACACAAGTACATGCCTGCAATTAAGAGCATTGAAAAAAACAAGTGATAAAATGGTAAAGAATACAATTGAAGATATAAGGAGTAAGGGTTCAATCAGATGCTGCTATCTTTTTGAGGGTTCAATCAGATGCTGCTATCTTTTTGAGGGTTCAATCAGATGCTGCTATCTTGTTGAGGGTTCAATCAGATGCTGATATATCTTTGAACTGAAGATCTTTAAGGCATAGAAAAAAGATTTGCTAGTGACTTTGGTAGAATATCAATTTAGTTCATTCATTAATACTGAATGGGTAAGGGTCATTGAAATCAGGACAGAAGATAAGATCCAATGTTCAATCTCTAAAACAGCATATATGTATCCTTTCTTTCATTTTAGTGCATTCAAAAGTACTAAGAAATATCTCATGGTATACAGCATCCTTTCTCAACCTGGAGGAACCCTTGAAAGAACTTTCATATCTCAAGGAAACCCGGCATAAAGATATTTTATGTACAGTTAACAACACATCAGCATGTTCAAAAAGTTATGTATTACAATCTAAAAGTAATTATGAGTATTGTGTACAGGAAGATAGTTTTCAAGCTATTTGTTCATTTGTGAACATTCTAAGATACTCTATTTTTTCAGTCTCTTCTCACCCAAAAGACATTTAATATAAAAAATATAAAATGGAAATCATTTTCCTTGAAAAAATTATTAAAAAGTGACTGAACTCATCCACGTGAAAGAGTTCATTGTTTCAAATGGTGGGTAGGATATATTCTTATCAGCAAAATTGTTACCTTTAAATAAACGAGTCCATTGTTAAGGACAGAGAAATGAACAGAAAAATCAAACTTCATTATAAAGATAGATTTAACTTTCAGAAATTATTTTTCCTTAAATAAACTCCAATCATTTATTTCATCATTATTAAAAAATATTAATAGTAATCTATAGTAATATTTCACATAAGAACAAATTTACAGAAGTTTGAATTATATTTTTATTTATTTCTTTAAACTATTCGGTGGCTGTGTCAAAAATAGGTTGTTCTTTACCTGACTTGGTACTAATTGTTAAATAGTGTTTTAGAATAATGAACAAGACACTTTGTTATATTACAAAGGTTAGGTTTCTTTTTTACTTACTCCACTGACAGCATAAAATATGGCTTTCACCTCCCATGTCTCTTTGCTCCACACACGAAGAACACCATCACCACAGCTGGAGATTAAATCATTATTAGGAGATACTGCAAGACCAGTTACCTGGAATCATAAATTATAATAAACTAGCTGTTTATGTAACCCATGATATCACGGGTAGGGTTTATCAAACAAATACAGCAAAACTATCATTCATTCAAATGATTACACATAGTGACACAACAAATTCTGGTGATAAAGAAGAAAAATGAAATAATAATCATTATATTTTAGCACCAACTGCATTTGAACCCGGTAAAAGTGGGCAGGATTTCAGCTTTTCTTATTGCTGCCCACTGACTTTACCACCCTTCTACCACTCCCATGCTTAGCTTAAGTTATTTTCTGAACTCACTAAATATTTCTGGTGGTAGAGGAAATTATATCATGATTACATACCAAACTTTCCAGTTTTTTATCTAAAATTTGTTTTAGCAAGTTTCAGCACTCATTCTGTATGGTTAGGCATTGAAAATCAGGGGGAAAAAAGGGATTGTCTGTTGGCAAGAATTAAAGTCTTACTGACAGAATATGGCTTTTTCTTTCAGAATTTATAAAGATCGACAGTAAAAATAATGGTGAAAATTATAATTATGTTAAACTCATTGTTAAAAGAATTAGCTTAGAATTATTTTAAAAGACCATACCAAAGTATCAACAGGAATTTTTTACTTAAATGTAAATTTTGGAGAACAGAAATGATGTGATTAATAAGAAAGAAAAAAATAAAGGAGAAAAAAAGATGGTTAACTAAAAGGAGGCGTAGCGGTTACGGACACTGTAAACACAATTGGCAAAAAGAGTTTAAGTTTCAGCTGAGGCTGCTTACATTCACTTCACACTAATGCCCTTGGGAAAGGCATGAATCCACTCTCACCAGCTATGAGTAAATAGCAGGGCATTTGGAGCCCTTTAGCCCTGTAAGGCAGTCCATCTTGGGTGTGGGGATAGCAACTCCACCCTATAAAGTCTATTTGCTACTTGAACCGTAATGCTACCCTTTGCTCTACAAGGAGTCTAGAGTGGAAAAAATCTAAAAGGAGTGTCCAACTTTAACCTAACATTTGATGAGCACAGAAAAAGAATTTGGGGAGAACCAAAATCTCCATCATATAAAATGGATTCAGCAACCTATTTATAAACAGTAGAAGAAGAGAGTTTATTCAGTTTACCATATTCATTCAGGCAGAATGCAAGAAACTTTGTATCAGAATCAAAAAACAAAATGGAGTGGGGGTTGCATTATGTTTGAGTGAAAGAAATATTTTGGTAAGTTTATTTGTTTGTATTAACTACTCAATATGTAGAGTGGTGCCACTTTAAAACATCTCTTATAAATGGCCAACTATTATATATGACTGCTTTTGCTCGGCTAGAATGACTTGCAATCTGAATTTATTTTTCAGGAATAGCCACATTGCTTATATGACCAGCAGATACTTTTACATAGCAGAAACCCTCATTTTTGCCCTCTCCAGTGGCCAAAAATATCTAAGTCCAGGGTTAACACTGGCTTCTAAAATCATCTTAATGATGTACTATTCAAAGTGAAAACTGACCGTTTCATATCTTTTCTACGTAGTAAAGTAGTGATTGCATTATACATGAAAATAAAATATATTCATGCTTTTTACATATAAAATAGGGAATCACATTGTACACAAACAAATACAGTTCTTTCATGTTGAAAATGAAATTTCAGAAAGACTTGGTTACGTTTTTCATGTGTCCAGAGACTAAATGGATGGATGATCCTTCTGTCCAGTTGACACAGAAGATGGTACCAGAATCTGTGCCAACAACACCCTAAGAAAAAAAAAGAAAAGTTTACTCAGGGGATATCAAAAAATGTACCAATACAAATTTTCTACAGCAATTTTTTTTATTATATTTATTAAAAAACATTTAATAAAAAGCAACTAAAAAATAAAGATGACGGTAAATAGTAGACAAAAAATTAATGATTTACTAAACTTATGTTTTTTTTTGCTACTTAAACTTGTTTGTATTTTTAAATGTAAACATGAAGTTAAAATTTATTTTCCCATTTTCTCAAGTAAAAAAATTTAAATACACGAAAATCTGTATAAAATAAAAGTAACAGCACTATTATACAGAGGTATGCATTCTGGACATGCAAGTTATGTTCTGAATGACTATATTCTGAATGATCATTATTTAATCATTGCTGTTATGTCTCACTCACACTAAATAAATACAACGGAGATAACTACCTAGAATTATCTCCCTTGCCACTATCTAAGCCATGAAGGAAGTAAGTGTCATGTGCTGCGCAAGCGGAAATAAAGAATGCACACACGCGGAGGCTAAAGATCTGATCATTAGTACCACATGTGCGCTGCTGTCAACATCATTTTGTCTCCATGTTCTTTTGTTCCAGTCACACCCTTTTGGTAGCGAGTTACAAATACTAGTCACTCACAAGCTGAGCGACTTTACAATTGCCATTCTATTATTACCTATCAGAGTTAAGAAAATAAACAGTATGATTAGAAAGAAAAATAATTTAAACTTAATAACAGTGCAGCATGACCTGCTTTTATAGCAGTGATTCTCAAACGAGAGGCATTTAGGCTCCAAGAGGAGAAGTTTCAAATCTAAGGGGAGGAATTTAAAATCTAAAAAGGAGGAATTTTAGCCAGGGTAGGAATAAACTGTTTCAAAAATTACCACTGTAAAAGTATAATGGTTAGAAAATTACTAGATGACGATTCAAAATGTGGGAGGAATTGAGGAAATCTGGGATTGCAAGTAGAGGAATCTGACCCTAGACTCTGAGAACCACCGTTTTATAGCATCCTACATAGCAAAACACTAACAATGGCAGAAAACAAACATACACAAAATGTGGCATTTATACAACTTGTAAAGCATATATTTTAAAATCCTGAGCAATGCTGGATCATCTTAGTAGAAAATAAACTGGAGACATGGAGAAGAATGATTAAAACTAAAAGAAAAAAAAGGTGTCAAAAACTGACCATTTCAAAATCATCATCAAATGCAGCAGCTATAATGGCTCCATCCAGCCGTATTTGACATTCCATCACAACTTGGGTATCAGAGTTTTCTAGAGAAGGGCAGATGTTTGCTACTGACCATAATTTGAGAAACTGACCCACACTCCCAGTTACTAAGTACTGACCATTACAAACAAGCACACCTGAAATTAGAAACAATAAAGTAAAGAAGTATTTTAAAGCGAATTCTAGGCAGTAAAAATTGGAATACAAGTAAAAATTGGAATATGCTGATATATAAGAATATTTAATTTTTTTAAAAACTGTGCAAATATAACACTGCGTACAATGCACTGGTATTATGACCATCTACAGAAGCTCAATACGAACATGTATGGGGCTTGGATGAGTTGCAGTGAGTGGTAGTCCTCCAAATACCCTTGCAAACCATAGTATAGTCAGGCAGATAGGGTATGTATGTTTATAACAAGATGATTGTTGGTCTTTTTACCAAGTCTTTTGAAATATCCTTGTTGGTATTAGTATCAAGGTTGTAGAGAAGAGTTTAATTTTGTCACAAGTAGAAAACAGGGGTAAAAAAACAATATAGTAAAATATCTATCAAACACTGTAGAGCAGTAATTTTTAAAACATCTCTAACAGCCGTTTTTCGATTTATTATAAATTATGTGGAATTAAATACCAGACTAAACTAAATACGAAACTGCAGGACTACATAGGTAGCTAAAAATACGAAACTAGGTATAACATCCTTGTTCTTTGTTGGTTCGTTATGTTCTGTGTTTAGCTGTGTTGGTTAAAACACGTTTGGCTAAAACCGTATTTAGCTGTGTAAGAAAAGAAGGGAGAAACAAAGACACAATGTGTTCAGGTTGACGGCCGCTGGTCAAAAGTGTGTTCTCAGCTCTGGGCCCTTATGTCCGGTATAGGAAACGAAGCTCCCTCTGTTAGCTTCCATTTAGGCTTGTTTATTTTCATTAAAACATACAGGCAAAAAGATACATACATAAACATTACACTTGAAAAAGTAGTTCCTTAATTTGTGACATCAGAGTCCTGTATTTTTCTCTAATAAAAACCATCCGCTTATGTTTATCGTAGCTTTTTCCTCCCGATCACCCAATCCAAATGAAAATGGCCCTGGCTTCTCCCGGTCGGTTAAAATACCTTTTGCTGTGACGTATATAACTTCATTTTGTCATTTGCATTTTTCTATTGGACATCTTACACTGATTTCATGCTTTTTGATAACAGCCTATATTGGTTCATGAATAACCAACACTGTATTAAAACACTTTCAGTTTGCATAAGGAAAAACCACACGACAGAATGACCAAAGCAATGTCACTCAATTTCTCTTATATTTGCCTTCTCAATTTATAGGGCTAACCTACAGTAATTACTCACTAGCGTCAATTGATCCTACTTAAATGTTTCATGTTTTCCTTTCAGCCTGACGTATGTACCATTTATATTGTCTTTGTTTCTCATTAAATGTTTTGTTAATTTGTATGTCTACAAATACCAGCATTTGTCTTTATTATTATCCTATTCTGTAGTGTATGTACTTTTCCTTTATTCTATTGTATGAACTGTTTTTCTCTTGTTGATCTTTAGTATTTAAGATACAGTATTGGGTCTTCTTATGAATTTCAAACATGGCCAACATGGGTACTTTGCCCGTAGGATTTTAACATGGCGTTTCCCATCATGACGTCACAACTTCAGGTGCGGAACGGAAGTGTCTTTAGTCACGTGATGTCAGCACGAGGAGATCTGAATATCTCCGGCTCTTTTTCTTTCTACTCTGGACTACTAGTTAATTTAATACCTCATTCTAATACAGAACTTTATACCAGCCTTTTACAGGTAACTTTAATAATTGTAGGACACTTAAACATACACATCATTCATTTCAAGATCATTAACCTGTCCAGTACCACAGACGAGATAACTTGTCTTACGATAGTGTGTTATTCTTTTTTTATCTTATATACATTTATGTATATATTACATTTATTAGATATTATGTGGTAGATATTAGTTGATTTGAATGAAAACATAACCGTTTTGAACATGCAATGAAGACTTTCTATTTTCATCATTTTTTATGAGAAAAGCCAGACACAGGAGTTACAACTCTACAACAAAATATACTTGGCAACAAATAAGTTAAACACTGAAAATGTTAGATCAGGTTAAATGACTAGATTGTGTTCTGTTCAAAAAGTAGACGTTTAACCAGATTTTGGTATTCATTTTCTATGGCCTAAGTATTGAATAAATTAAACAATGACCATAGAGAATATGTAACAATAACCTCATACTCTCCACAAGTCTGTGTAAAAGGTCTCACCAACATTAACATGAAAACATTTGGAGTAAAATTGATTAAAGTGATATGAAAAAATAACATCTACCTATCTCTGTGTTATCAACTTCCCAACACAAGAAACACTGGTTATTATTAGTGTTCCAGGCAGTTACAAAACCAAGGTCATTTCCAATGAAGGCAACAGAGTCTGCATAAGCAATACTGGTGAAACTAAAGAAAGACTCCTGCAAAAAACAACAATGGATTAACAAATAGTCAAACATATTTATTAGATAACTCAAACTATTACAGTAATGAAGTTCGTAGGGTCTGCATTTACATATTCAGGGGAATAATCAGTGGCATAACACACAAGTTTTATTTCTTTTGGAGTCAAAGATTATTTGTACCATGTGAATAAAATCATGAATTATTCACCATTGGACATGATATTAACTTACTGAATGCTTACATAATCCCTGATATCACAAGTTCAGGGTTTACACTTGCTTCTAAAATGTTCTTAAGATTGATCATTGTATGCCTTCCATGTATAGTAAAGAGAGGATTGCATTATACATGAAAATAAAGTATATTCACACATTTTTATATATAAAATTACGTGGTCACATTATGTACAAGGTTGCATTATACCTGAATAAATACAATATATCCTTTGTTATGCATTTAAACAAAAGGCTTATTATCAATAATTATCTATTAGGAGAGTCTTGTTCACAGGAAAACAGGACCACTAAGTGGAGCAACTTACAGTGTCAGTCTTGGCCATTTCAGTGATTTGAGGCCCAATTTTTGGTTGATGTAGCAGCAGCTCTACTCCTTGGTCAGCTTTTTCATCAACCATCCAAAAAAGAATTGTACCATTTTCTCCAACGGTTGTAAAACTAGAACTCTGTTGGGGGTCCCAGCAGACTTCATGGATTGGATGTTCAGCAAGAGAGCTGGATTCCAGCAACTGTGTATTAGTATTCCACACAACTACATGGGGGTCATGAAAATCTCCTATCAGTAAAGGAACAGAAGAAACAGAAATAAATTTTTGTCTGAAAATCTGAGATGAGCAATTATCATTAATATACACTGATTTACTCCGACTAGTGTCCTCATCTTAGTTGTTATGACTAATTAAGAAAGAAAGGGTATTAAGTGTTGGTTAAGCATATATAGTAACTTGCGTGGTGGACGTGGGTTCAATCCCTGAGTCAGGTAGAGCAAAAAGAAATAAAAAACATATATTCTGGTTCAGTGAAAGAGGCAGACAAATGGCATTACAAGGACAAATTAACTAAGAAGAATTAACTGATACAAGGTATCTGCTACCATGGACAGCGGAATAAAACATTCTACCTCCGTAGATTGAATAAAGGGTTCAGTTCAAATTTCCCAGAAGGTTACCAACTACCACAGACACTAAAAAAAGGTTGGAGGGTACAATGGCTGAAACGTTGTGACTATAACAACCAAAATGAGGACACTAGTCCAGGTAAATCAATGTAGAAAACAGGAATAAAATCTTTCTTTTTTATCCTTTAGGGAGCAAAATTCAATGATTATGACGACAACAATTCACATCTATTAAAATCAGTCAACACCCCAATATTCATATTATTATCTATAAGTACATTTTTAAGATGAAACATTAGCATTAAATGACACATCCTTGTCAGAAAACACTACACCCCTAATATAAAAGTTATAACTTTGTTTAAAAAATTAATTGTAGTTTTATTTTTATTTTTATTTGAGAATGTTCAAGATTAAAAACAAAAAGTTACAAAACTTTGGAGAAAATTTTCCTGTTTTATATTTCAAATAAAAAGTTATTTTCTATAGTTTTGAGAAGGGTCATTAATATTCAAATGGTTCTTCGGACGATTGAACTCCTTATTGTTGTTTGTGTTGTAACGTGTGATGGGTTAAACAGAAGTTATGTTTAAAGGGGGTAACCCTTATAGTGCAGGGCTTCTAAACAAACCTAAACCCAACAAGACAAAGGCACAGAAACACCCAGGCCCTGCGCTATAAGGGTTAAACCCTTTAAACATAGTTTCTGTTTAACCCATCATACTCGGATTTTACATCTGAAGAAGGCCAAAGAATGAACGTTGTGTTTACAACACAAACAACAAGAAGGAGTTCAATTGTCCGAAGAACCATTTGAAAATAAGAAGTTGTTGTGAATCTTGTAAAAATCAGTTTTCCCTACTCTTTGCAACATTCATCTCTTTTCCTTTCTCTACTTATTTATCTTTAACTTTACTGACACATAAAAATACATACACATACACAGATAGCTTGAGAATCCCCCCCACACACACACACAATTACCATATTTGCCAGCTTATACGATTCAAGTGTATTTGGAGGGACTTCTGCTCTATAATTGTCCATTTTAAGCTTTAATAGACAGACCCTAGTCATAATACCAGACAGGGTTTTTTTTGTAAATCTAAATGAGTATTTTATATTACCAAAATCTATTTATTCTTGTAAAATACATGTATTGATGAGTGTCTTATATGTGGGCAAATATGGTATATTAAGTGTGTGTGTATTTGATATTTATTTCATAACAAATATAATGAACCCATGATCTTACCAACTGATACAAGATATCTATTATCAGCTGAGAAGGCCATACTTGTGACATTGTTTTCATGGAAGTTTAAGGAACCAAGACAGCTCATGTAAACCAGATCCCACAGGAGAATCTCAGATTTGTTGCCAGGAAATCCTCTGCTTGCTGATGCCAACATCTAAAAATGAGAAAGAAAAGGTCAATTGAGAGAAGAAATACTCACTAAGCAATTTCAGCCTCTTATCCTTCGTTACCCATTCCTGTCAGCCTCTCGCCCATTGTTACCCATTCGTGTCAGCCTCTCATCCTTTGCTACCCATTCGTGTCAGCCTCTCATCCCTTGCTACCCATTCGTGTCAGCCTCTCGCCCTTTGCTACCCAATCCTATCAGCCTCTCATCCTTTGCTACCCATTTGTGTCATCCTCTCGCCCTTTGCTACCCATTCGTGTCAGCCTCTCGCCCTTTGCTATCCATTCCTGTCAGCCTCTCACCCTTTGCCATGTATTACCACACACATTACACAATGACTAATTAAACTCACACAATTCTATACATTTTTTATATTACTCAAATCTATCTCTTATAAAAATCAATAAAGCTTTTCACAGGAATTATGGACTATAATCTCTTAAATATCCACATTTTTTTATGACAATAGTCAATATTTATGAGCCAGTATAACAATGAACTACATTTTACTGATGAAAACAAAGAGTTATTTGATTTAAAAAAGAATAATGAAAAATTTGAAAAAAATCATAGGAAATTATAGCATATCTTATAATCAAGAGTATAAAAAATGATGGTATTACAATATCTCTATTTTTATAAAATTATTATAGATTTATTATTTTACAAGTGATATTTCAGGTTTTAAAAATACAATTAAAAACTGTTAGGGACTTATTTCCATAGAAATAATAATAATATATACATACAGGTCTGGTTAGTCAATCAATAGAAACTGTCAATGTCTTCTGGCAGCATGCCATGTTGGGGGTGATCAATTA
>VCCN01001294.1:5087526-5102040 GCA_006491835.1 Architeuthis dux
GGGGGTATATCTGTTGCTTAGCCGTATAGCGGAGGACTATAATGTGATTGTACCCGAATGGACAAAGAGAAGGGATGGCAGAGAGAAACGAAATTCCAAGTTGTTCCCTTTTTTTAGTTTGAAAAATCGTTAATAAACGTGAAACATGTTACTGATACCATCTGTTCGGCTTTCTGAAAAATGGGCAAAATTATTTATTTATTTTATCTTTTTTTTTTATTTCTCTTTATTCGTCTTATTAATGTCACTTTTTACAATTCCATTTATCAACATTATCATGTGCTTCCGAAAGGAAAACATTTCAATAACAATAAAATGAAATAACACAGCTCTTAAATATTTTATAAAAAAAAAAAAAAATAACATAACCGAAAAGATTTTTTTTCACACCACAAAGAAAGTAAAATATTACTTGAATTAAATTGTATTTTAATGTTGAATGCAAATTTTTAATGTATTGTATACTGAGAAATGGTCATAGAAGCATTTATATTTAATAAATAAATAAATAAAAAATCAAAAAGTTTGTTTTTTTTAATTGCTAATTTTAATTTTGAAACTATGGTGGAAAACAGGGCTGAGTTTTAAATTTGTAAATAGAACCCCACACAAAGAAAAAAACGAGTACCGTAACTTAAGAATTTTAACCACACACTTCGTGGTTGAAAAAGAAAAAAACTAAGTGACCTAACCTGAGAATCTTTACAATGCACTTCGCGTTTGATTTGATTTGGCGGAAACCAGGGCAGAGTTTTACATTATAGTTACATTATAAATAGAACACCCCCTCATAAAACCTGAGTAAAGTATTAAATAAAAAAAAGTACTTAGAGATATATTAAGAATACACATCCAGTCTTAATTTGGTGAGAATCGGTCCTAAATTCTTTTTTTACCTGCTAACTTAAGAATTTTTACCACACACTTTGCGCTTGATAAAGCTCTTAGAAATAAAATGGTCTTTACGTTCTATGTTGTCTTTAATATGCAAAGTCAAATGGATCTTTATCAGATCACCCAATGAAAATTTATGATTATGGCTAAGTGTTGCCAATGCTACAATCAAACTTTTTTCATTTTGAGCAAAAGGAAAAATTGTTTGTAAATGTTGAGCTCTCACCTGATGATTGATCCTGTCTGCTTGTTTATAGTCCCACACTTTGAGCACTTTCTTCCCAGCAGTTACCATATGTTGTCCTGTTCTGGTAAATGCAATGGAACGACAAAGAGTCCCTTGAATATTGGCAAACTGAAATAAATTTCAAGCAAATATTGTAACACAATTGAACTTTTAGGTGGAAGATTTTATTTTGCTCTTTATAATGTTTTTCTAATACATTACTACAAAGTTTATTTCATGTGCACATCTAAAAACTATCTATGATTCCACTATATTATTAATATTATCAGTATATATATCATATCATATCATTATGAATACTAACCAGCTGTACCTTTTGTTTTAGATGTTACAATGGCAGATACAGGCAGTTTTGAGGCATTATTTTAAACTGGGTCTCGAAGCCATTGAAGCTGCTCACAGAATTCAGGAAGTAGAAAAAAATGAAACCATATCTGACCATATGGCCCAAAACTGGTTTAAGTGTTTTAAGGGTGGTGACTTGTTCCTTGAAATAAAGCCCAGAAGTGGACAACCATCAGTTGTCAATTTTTATGGTTTGAAATGCAAGGTAGAGGAGAAATCGACCATCAGCACTCAAAATCTTTTAGTAGAGTTAGGATCATTGAAAGAAACCATATGTAGAGCATTACATAAGTTTCAAAGAACACACTGGAGCTCTTGCACAATAAAGAGACGATTAAAAAACGAAAATACTTTTGATACACCCCAACATTTATTCTCATTTGTGTCCCTATGGAAGGAGAAAGAGGTAAAACTTCCACTAACCTCAGATAGTAGACATCCAGTCAGTGCATCAAATTTAAGGAGTGTTTTGTTTATAGTAGAGACCAGCAAATGACATTGGGTGGCTGGCGTGTAAAAAATGTTTTCAGCCATATCCACAATCGGTTTGAAAGCAGAACTTGGGCTTCCAGCAGAATGGCTGATGTCAATTACCCAACACTAAAAAAAAAAAAAAAAGAATATATAGAATAAGAGAAAAGACACAAAGATGGACATTAAACATGAATTGTAATTTCATAAAAGAAGAAATAGTGATTACCGTATTTGACGATATATTTCAGCAGAGAATATTAAGAAGAAAAAAAACGCATTTCCCTGAATTCTTCTCATTTATCACAGTTTTTTTAATTCCTTCTCAAGTTCTGGCCAATGTGGGGCTAGAGACAATGATGGCTACATTTACCTTTTGAGCCATTTTGGGGGGGAAAGGGGGAGGTTTTATATGCTGTCAAATACAGTATTTATTCACGACCAAGAAAGAAATTTTGAAATTTTAAATAAGAACTTTTAAACAAAACAAAAAGTTTATTTTCAAAAAATAAATCTGAGGAAATTCAAAACAAAAACATTGTTTCTTATTTTTTGTATTTAAAAGGTTTACAATTTTAAAATGAGGATGAAGTTTAAAGACCTTTCAACAAATTTTATACCAATACAGGAACAAATTTTTGTGATTTTGTATATTTTTAATAATTTATTTATTATTTTATACTAAAGATAATTTATAAACCCATTTATTATTTTATACTATGGATAATTTATACACTCATTATTTTATACTAAGGATAATTTATACACTCATTTAGTATTTTATACTAAGGATAATTTATACATTCATTTATTATGTTATACAAACTATAATTAATACACTTCATTCAGAGTTCATATACAGGAGTTCAGATTACTGTCTAACATAGATTACTTTCCCCTGGGGTTAAAAAAGTAATCTTCAGCCTGTAGGATGAAGGTTACATTTTTGAGACTTATTTCACAAAGAAAATAGTTCCTCCTATGCCAGAGAAATACAGTAGTTTTGTTTATAAAACAGTTTTATAGCAATATTTGTATGAAATAAAGCTGGAGCTGTATGTTCACTAATTGAAAACTTTCTACTTTCATTAAATAAAAGCAATAAAATGAATGTTCCTACCTCCCTGAGGTCATTTGCATTTACAACCGTAATAGTGTAAGGACTGGGACCAATAAAAGCAATATACTGTCCATCGGGACTAATGGTCATAACATTGTGTACATAATCTTGGCAGGCCAAAGAACCGTGAGGCAGGGACGTCATTACTTTGTATTCATCATCAACCACCTTCCATCTAACCAACATTCCAGCAGCACACGCAGAATAAAGGCTGCAGCCAGTGGGTGAATAAAGCAGAGATACAATACTTTTTTTGTTTACACTGGAAAAAAAACCAAAGTATATTAACAGATTTTAGTTGTTTAGCAGTTGTTGCAAAAAAGTCCAATAAAGACACATTAAACATTCTGCCATTTTGGGATGAACCATTATCATTCCAAGAGTTGTTCTGACTATTGATCTCATTCATTCTGTTGTTAACACAACATTTCAACCGATTAATTTTCTGGTCTGTTATGTCGCACCAACACTAAAGGAAGATAATTAACTAGAATTATCTCCCTTGCTTTTCTCTAGGCCATGATGGAACTGAGTTCCAGTCATGTGCACGCAAGCGGAAATAAATAAGCACACACGTGGGAACTAAGGACCCGTCATTATTACCACGAGTGTGCTACTGTAAACATTGTTTTGTCTGTTCCTTTCTTTCCAGTCAAACCCGCTTTTGGTAGCAAGCAACAAATAGTAGTCACTGACGGTGACAAGCTGAGGACTATACATGGTCTTACTTAGGTATACAATCCACATGAAAAGAAAGTTGAAAGAAGGTACATACATAAGCCTAGTGTAGATTTCTTTACTTAGCAAGAAAAGGATAGAAGAGCATAAAGTTATGTATAAAATATGGAATTGCCTGTGTCACACAAGACACAGTAAAAATGGGTTCAGTATTAGTGGACTACTGAAAAAGAAGAGAGCCTTCTCTATCCATGTGGATTGTGCACTTGAGAAAGATTGAAGAATGGATTGGCTGCAACAGTAAAGATTGGCATAACGGGTTGGTTCAATCATTATATTTGCCATCATTTTTCCTTGTTTTACCTTATTAGTGGACTGAGAAAAAAAAAGAGAGTCTTCTCTTTCTATATGGATTGTGCACCTGAGAAAGGTTGAAGAATGGATTGGCTGAAACATTGTTGCAATGACAAAGACAATAAAAAGAACGAGATAAATAGTTTGAACAACTTTTGGAATAAGGCACACTATATTGGAATACAGAAGGAAAAAAAAAAGAAGAAAAATGAACGTTATGATAAAAAGCAACAATTAAGATGAAAGAAAAAGTAGTCAAAATTAATAATGAAAATACTTAATTTTAAAAAATCCAGACAGCAGATGAATTTGTTAGAAAAAGAAATTTCTACTGACCCAAGATCATAAAGAATACTGTTGGATGTCACATCAAAAATACGAATGGTCCCATCTGAAAAGCCACAGGCGAATATATCGGAGGAAGGACAGCTGGATATAGCAACTGGGCAATTGTCAGCAGAACTAAAGTCATAGAGCTACAAAAGGATAAAAATTGAAAAATAACAGAATTACGGTTGATTTATATGGAAAAAAAAAATTAATTACTAGTTATTTTTACGATTGTGTGAATCTGTTGTACAGAATAAGCCACCTATTCTCACTTTGGGACAGTCTTTTAGATAACAATAACTGGCTGATAACATTAAGCAACGGATATAAAAATTGGAAAAATTTATATTCATTGTTATTAATTTATATTCATTGTTATAAATAACTTTACATTATATGAAATTTGTTTTTTTAATTTAAAAAGATTTTCAATTCATTTTAAATAGAATGTTTGGGCCAACCGATTTTGATAACAATAATCATTTGAAAACAGTATCCATTATAAAATTAAACAGATTCCTCTGTATATGCAAACTAAGAAAAAATTAGTAAACAGATAAAATTTGTCAGTTTAAATAGTCCACGAAGAATGATGGAAGTTATCATGGGATTTTGCTAACAAAGACTAACAAATCATTACTTGGAATTTCAGACCTCAAAGTGCTCAGTCCTCTGTTCTACCACAAAAGACAAATGCTAAAGCGAACCTCTGTTAGTATATGGAAATATGTGCTAAACTGAACTCTGCCAAGATGTTACTTTTGCTGGTCACAAGCTCAGGTAACTCAACTCCACTCCATAAAACCTACTTACTACTGAACACTAAAAAGAAAGAATAATCTTATCTCTGATAAAGATTTTTCTTAGCCTAGCTTACTTTGTGGTAACAAGTATGGAACATGTGATAGAAACTCAAACTTCAAAGTATCCTGGCCCTCCTTCTCAGTGGCATAGCAAGGGTTCTCAGCACCTGGGGGCTGTTGTGCTATATCCTAGGGCAGTGGTTCTCAAACAGTGTGCCCCAAGAAGTAGCCAGTTGCACCCCAAGGCAACCCAGGAGTAAAAGAAATATACATATATAAAATAGAGTGTAACCGTTAAATATGTAATTCTCCCATCCAAAATTCACAAATTACACATCCACACTTCAAGATGTAAACAAAAACGATATGCCTGGAAGCAGAAAGTGCTCGTTTTTCTCATTTTTATAATTGACTATTTAATTTTGGGCTACTTACAGTTTTGTATTTTTTTTCTTTGTTGACATCTATTATATGTGCTATTTTGGGCTTGAAATTTACTTCTTTCTGAATTTATGGAAACTTTATTTAAAAATACATTTGGCACCTCTGCGTCTGCCAAAGGCTATTCCTCTGCCTGTCTTTAAAAACCGTCAATCTTTGGATATGGGAGCACAACAAATTTATTATTAGTTTTATTTGGTGTACTGTTACAATGGTATTTTAATTTTAACAAATAAAATACGATTAAAAAAAAAAAAAAAAAAAAAAATGGAAAAAAAACCCAACTCAATTTGAAACAATTGTTTTTAAATTTAGATATTTTTTAAATTTAATTATTTCAATTTATTTTAGTTATGTTTTGGATATTTATGTTGCAGTGTTTCACAGAAAGGAAATAGTGGTACTCAAAAATGATGGTTATTTATTTCAACCCTTAACACCCCCACCCCTTTCCCACACCTGTGCCTGAGCTCATGAGGAGAAAAGCTCAAATTAATTTTAAAATTCACCCACTGACGACTGAAATGTTTTTGTCTAATTCATTTCATTTTTACAGTTGGTTAGCTGCATAAGTCAAATATATTTGGTACAAAATGTTTTGTGTTATATACAACGAAATATAGTAAGTAGTAGATTTTATATATTTTTCATATTTGAACTTTTAAAACATAGTTTTCTTTGCTTTCCATGTGAAGTGCACCCATGACTTTTTACTTGATCCCTAGTGCACCCTAAAGTCAAAAGGTTTGAAAACCACTGTCCTAGGGTAAGGCATAATAATGAGTTAACATGCATTATAGACCAGAGGAAATTTTGCACATCTTCACACTTGTGCCCCTCTTGCTATGCCTCTGCTCCTTTTATCAACTGAGCTAAACACATGAAGTACTTACCTGCTGCAGAGTGTCCAAGTCCCAAATACGTACAGACATGTCACTGGATACAGTAATTAAGTGACAATTATTTGAGGAAAGACATGCATTTAGTATTTGATGTGTGTGAGACCTCATGATTGTCTTGTATTTCCTTGTTGTCACATCTAATATACCAAGATGACCCTGAAAATTAAAGAAAAAAAATAAATAAATAATAAATTTTTTAAAACCCCACTTTTTTTTTGGCACCAAAGTTATTTTTCACACATTACTAACAAGGGAAAGAATTGCCCTTTAGATAACATTACTGTATTTAATATTATATCTACCATATAAGAATGAATGTAGGTGTGTGGATGTCCAATCTGCTTTTCAAAGCTGCCTGAATCAGTTTTAACAAGTGATTTACAAACAAATATATATATATGTTAATACTTACTGTTTTGGTACCAGTCAATATTTTGAGGCCATCAGGAGAAAACTGAACAGCAGACACAGGCCCTTGGTGCTCTAAGTGAACAAAAATCATAAAATTGTCGAGTCTTTGAGAATTCTAATTCCATATAAAACAATTTCAATCAAGTGTGTAAAACATTAACCCTCTGAACACCTTTCGAGTAACAGCCAAAATGATTATTGTAAAACATTAGTGGATAACTGACTTACATGACACACATAATTAAATAAATAAATACATAAACGAATAAATAGATTTAGAATTTTTGCAGTAAGATGTATATAATTTATGTATGGATACACATTGCATGTTTTATATGTGTGGACTATACTTGGTGCCTTGGTCATACAAACTTTATAGTAATGGTATTCTGACATTTACATTTGTAAGATTAATGTGTTTATCTATTAAATTCATACAAGTATATACAATAAAAATAATCAAATGGTAGAAGAATAATTCTTTTCCCACGCTCTTTGAAAATAGATTCAATAATTTTAACGTGATAAGATTCCAAACTGACCCTGGAGTCTTAATCTTACAAATGTAAATGTCAGAATACCATTACTATAAACTTTGTATGACTAAGGCACCAAGTATAGTCCACACATATAAAACATGCAATGTGTATCCATACATAAATTATATACATCTTACTGCAAAAATTCTAAATCTATTTATTCGTTTATGTATTTATTTATTTAATTATGTGTGTGTCATGTAAGTCAGTTATCCACTAATGTTTTACAATAATCTTTTTGGCTGTTACTTGAAAGGTGTTCAGAGGGTTAATATGTTTTAAACAGAAATAGATCTTACAGTACTACAAGTGAAATTTTCTTGAGGATCATCAGTTATTTACGATGGAACAGTTTCTGGGGATTTAAAAATAATATATATACGTGTAACACTTTTTAGTGATTGCAGAGATAAAATTCTTAGGCACCTACCATGATGCATTGGTTAGCAAGCTTGTCTTACATACCAATTTGCTAGTGTAGTAAGTTCAACTCTCAGTTGGTGTCTGCTACTATGCCCTTGTGCTAACCTAAGCTAAGCTTAGTAAATTGTCCTAATAACAAAAGACTTTCCTAGCTTTTGCCATAGTGAATGCTTCAAAGTATGAAAACAACCACATACCTGCCTCCATATAAAGATAGGCAAAGTCAAGTGCCCAAAGACAAAGGTAACCATCTTCAGAGCCTGTGACACAAAATGTTTCATGAACGCAAATGGAATTAATGGGAATTCCTTCTGAACCTGAAAAACCAAGAATGAATTAGTTAATAAAGAGAAACAAGCAGGGAGGAAAAAATAAGACTATATAAGACAAATGGTTTACAAGGGTATTTAGCGGCCCTGTCAGCTGGGGCCTAGAATACGCCGACTGCATCTCCTGTAGAGGGGTAAGACACCCCCCAAACAGGGGCCACCTGTTTTTTCACCAAAATTGCAAGACTCTATTTAGAAAGAAAATAACCTTTCACCAAAGTCGCAAGACTCTAGTTGAAAAAATAACCTTTGAAACTATACTCAAAAATATAAAAAACAGATTTGATATACATAACTTGACAACAAACTGTCTACATTAATTTGCCTACAATAATTCATCTACATAAATTGTGTATTCAAAAAGAAACCAAATTCAGCACTAAATGACCCACCAAGGGTCAATGTGCCATTAAACAAAACAATCAAGGTATTTAGAGAACTGCCACTCATGGCAACTCATCCAAGCCCCATAACTTTCCGTATCAAACTTCTGTAGACAGCCACCTAATCATAATACCAGCACATTGGGTGCAATGTAATATTGACATAGCTTTTTTATCTTATATACCGGAATATACAGTAATAGTATTGAGTCTGGTGTTTTTGTTTAATATGGTATCATTCAAGCATAGTTGTAAAAAGAAAAACAGAGTGTAAAAAATATACTTCTCTAAAGAGAGAAAAAAATACAAAAACAAAATGTTGCATTAGAATTGGATTATAAATTATTAATAGGAATAGAGTCAAGATGAATAAAATTGCACAACACGATTATTTTAAGAAATAAAAATTGAAGAAAGTGGCAAAAAGGAAAATATGTATTATGGTTTGGAGATGCAGAGGATTTGTCAATATATTTTTAAATGTTAATACTGTCTTAGTAATAACTGTTCATATTCAATAATTGATTTCTTTTGAATTCAAAATAAACTAAAATTGCTCAGAGATATATGAACACAGACAGTGCCTCACCATGGGGTAATGGTTAGCAAACTAGTCTAACAGATCATTATTACTGAGTTTGATCCCCACTGGGTGCTCTGTACCAAAACTCAGCTAATCTCAGTAAATAACTACATTAACAGGGAGCACCAAGATCCATTTCCTTTTGTATCAAGCCAGTTTTATTCATTTTCAGCTATATTCACTGACTGGTGGTGATGGTGGCGTCTCTCGAGACTATGGAGCCACACCCAGAAAGTCTTTTCTTTCAGTCTCTCCAAGGTGCAGACCTGGGCATGGTTGTATGAAAGACAGGCAGTTGTACATGTAGCTCTCCAAGCACCAATGTTGTCCAAGGGAAGGGCAAGGGCCGATACAGCTAGGCAACAGTGTCGTCACAGGAGTTACCAAAACAAGGCTTAAGACGATGGACATTCTTAGCGACTCCTGGTTTTGAATTCAGAGTTGTCCTAGACAGGTTTCCCCCCAAGGCTAGAGAGCCCAGTCTGCCCTTCTATTTTACCCATATCTGTGGGGAATTCATTGACTAACAGTTTTTACTCAGACAGCAAAACCCCAAAGCTGAACCTACAAAGTAAATCTAAATAGGAAGACACAGCAAAATATTCTATGAAATTGCAGCAAAAAAGATATGAATACTTAGAAAAGAGAAATAAAAGCAAGCTGACCAGATTTAGTTGAGGAGTTCCTGGCTTCTGAGGGCAAAAGACGCCGAACATGTTTGACATTCATCTTCTGGTAATCTAATTCTAAAATGTAACCAGTTTCACTGCTAACAAAGCTGAATAAACAAAATATAGATTAATGCAATACATTTCTGATGTTAAAGAACATAAAATTACAATTAAATTCATATCACTACCACGACATGCACCCATAAGTGATAGGGTACATGATTACGATTCCTCTGGAATTGTATCAACCACAATCATAGTTTGTGGCACAAGAAAACAAAAGCAAAAAGAACAATGAGAAGTTGAGTGTTGTAAAATCAGCTTTACTTCATGTAATGGAAATGCTGCAAAAGAAGTCAGCTCCAGTGAGCCAGTGAAAGTGGCCAATCAGGTACTCAGGTTGAGTCAACCTATTTAGCATAGGCAGAATGATCTGCCATAAATACTGGTCCTTCTGACTCACTGGCACTTGGCTCCTGAGGTGTGTACATACCCGAAGGTTGATCAGTGACTCTGAGAAGTAAAGAAGAAACGACCAGAGAGAGGAAGTAACATAGACAGTATTAAGAGTGAACAGAGTAAATGTGTGAAGTGGATTGTAGAAAAACAACGGAACACTTCTGGTCAACTCAGAGCATGGATGCTCTCTGTGTTATATGTGCTGTTTTCCTTGTCACCTATATTATATCGTTGTGATCCTGGTTGGCCAATTGTTGTATATATTTGTGTCCTTGTTGTTCTCTAGTCAAACAAAGTAACAAATAACTTCTGGTTACTTCAGCCGTAACTCCAGTACACTATGTGTCGCTCATGATTGATTTTGCTCTTACTCCTGTTCATTACGACTTCGACCTCTGCTTCCAGATGAGATTCTGCTCAAAATGCGACTGTACAGAAGCAAGACTTAAAGTTCAAGACGAGACTTGAAACTCAAGGTACATCAACTACTCAATTGTACTCCTCTATTTATACACGTGGCATTCTACCGAATAAGAAGTGGTAAGAGGTGATGTCACATTTATGAGTACCCAACAGTTTGACACCAGAGCTTTCTAAACACGAACATCAAAAGCCAGACCAGACATTTATGTGTAAGAACCCAGAGACAACCAAGCTAGGGTTCAAGTTATTATTGCAGGGTGAGAACCAGTGTATTCAATGTGGTATAGCAATCAAAATTAGTCCAAAACTTGGGTAAAGGAGGAGGGTTTGGGGTGGGGCTAGCAACTCCACCCCATAAAACTGAAAATGCAGTGGTTGCGGCCCTATGCTCTACAGGAATAAACAAAACAACATGATCTTTACAACATTAAATAATAACAAAATCAACCATATTTCCTCATTTGGTAATCAAATGCAAAAATTCTGAACACTATTTTTGAGATCTAAAGACTGAATACACAGTTGAAAACCAGTTTTTTGCTGGAAACTTTTGCAGACACATAATAGAAAAGAAGAGAGTTCAATTTATTAATGGAAAACAGCAAAAACAAAATGCAAGGAAAAGGAAAATAGTGTTACTCACAGTTTTTGACTGTTGGGGTCATCTTCTGGAACAAAGGCCAAGTCTGTGAAATTGGCATCCTGGTATTCCCCAATATTGACGGAAACTGAATACAGAGAATGGCCTTTCAGGCGCCAGAATCTGATATTTTCTTGCCCACATGATACCAATCTGGAGATGGAGAGAATAAAAGAGGCAAAAATCTTTTAGAATTAACATATTTGACGGCATATAACACCCTGTTTTTCAAAAAGAAAATGGCTCAAAAAGGTAAACATAACCATTGTTGTCCAGCCCCACATTGGCCAGAACCTAAGGAGGAGTTGAAAAACTGGGTGATTATTGAGAAGAATTCAGGGAAATGCATTTTCTTCTTAATACTCCCTGCTGAAATAGGGAGATGGGTCTTTCTTTTCTATGCTATCGAATATAATATTTACCAAAATATATAAAATAATTTTCTCTATGTCAACATTTTTATGGACCATGTGGCCATGAGGATCATTGTGTTCCATTCTGTCACCTTTATAAAACAGACAAGGAAGAATGTATACCATAATAAAATAAGAACTGTTAATATTAACTAGTAGTAACACAATGCATCTCAAATTTAATTCAAAAAAGCAAATGTGCTTTTTGAATTTTAAAAAGAGTCATCATTCGAAGAGTTGTTCAAGCTACTGAACTCATTCTTTTTGCTACTATGTTTCAGCCAATCTACCCTGCAGCCTTCTTTGTGTGCACCATCCATAGAGAAAGAGAGGGGTCTCTTTTGCCAAAAATCCCTCCCCTACCATCATTTTCATCTGTATATATCTCATACAATTGTACATATATCATGGGATTTAGTGTATGTCCCATAGAGTAAATGCAGTGGAGTTCTTTTGGTGAAAGGAAAAATGTAATGTGAATGGAACTAGTTAAGAGTATGATAGAATAGTGAAGACCAGTCTTTTATCCCCCTCTCCCTTTCAGGCCTTGTGCCACATGCAGGTATTATGCTTGAAACCATTTCTGAAAAAAGAGAGACCTCTCTCTTTTCTATCAGATTGTACACTTGAAGAAGGCTGTAGAATGGATCCGTCAAAATGTTGTGGTTAACAACAACAATAATAATAAAGAAAAGCAAATCACTTCAAAGAAGGAAAATTGATCTCAAACCAGAGTAAAACAGGCCATTAAATCTGTAATATCTATTTGGTATCGGAGGTCTGTCCGGAAAGTGTCCAGCTATTTAATATTAATTAAAGAAAATAGCCTACCTAGGGCAATGGTGCCATAGTCCTCTTTAAAGTACTCCCCTTGGGACCTAACACACTTATTCCATCATCACTACCAAAAGTCAGCAAAGTCCTCTTTCGGGATCGCCATCAGCTGCCTCATCACGTTCTCCTTTGCGAAAAAGCCAGAAGTTGCAGGGATCCAAATCTGGACTGTAAGGAGGGGCTGAGAGATCTGGGTGATGCAATGTTTTTCCCCAAAACCTGTAAGGTCCCCTCAGATTGGTTGCCAAGTTACATCAAGGCCGCACAAACGGTTCTTGAGATATTCAACATGGCTGGATACTTTACGGACAGACCTCGTATATATAAATATCTACCTGCTAAGTTATTACTGACCTGTTTTCATCAAACGGACAGACAATCATCTTCTGAATGTCAATGCTCGTATGTGCTTTGGCCAGCACTTTAATCTCATTTTGTTTCACACGAGAAGTATCCCACACCACTGCAAGCTGCAAAAGACAATCTCTAACTACATAAATTAAATAAAAATGAATTTTGTCAGAATAGAAACACTTTACTGGTTCTCACACAAGTCAAATAATACAAACCTATACCTTATATAATTAGGAACAAAATATATAATTTTTAATATAAAACATTTACAACATAGATATTTTCTATAGTTTTGAGAGGGGTCATTAACGTTCAAATAGTTCTTTGGACGATTGAACTTATTGTTGTTAACACAACGTTTTCGGCTGATCCATTCTTCAACCTTCCTCAGGTGTAATATCCGAATGTGAAGGATTAACAAGTTTTTAATTTAATTTCAAAGGAGTCAAATTCATAAGAGTTACCTCCTTTGAAATTAAAAACTTCTGTTTACCCCCATCACATTCGGATATTACACCTGAGGAAGTCCAAAGAATGGATCAGCCGAAACGTTGTGTTAATTCGGTGAGAATCAAACTGACAGTGGCCCGAATTAATAAGTTGTATAAAAGCAACTAAAATCAGGATGAAGGTAAAAACTAGTCAAATTTAATAAAAATACTATATTTTCTATAGATTTGAGAAGGGTACAAGACAAGGACAAAGAAACACCCGAATCGTACGTTATAAGGGTTACCTCCTTTGAAAGTAAAAGACTTCTGTTTACCCCATTATATTCGGATATTACACCTGAAGAAGGCTGAAGAATGAATCAGCTGAAACGTCATGTTAACAACACAAACAACAAGAAGGAATTCAATCGACTGAAGAACTATTGGAATGTATTGTGTGGTTTTATGATAAGGCAAACAGGTTTTACCATAATCCAATCTTTTGAGGAAAAAAGAGTTTTGACCGAAGAGATAGCAATTATAAACACAAATGCTTTGTTGGTAAATTCACAAAAAAGATCTTACGTTTCTGTTTGTAGCATCTTTCCCAACACCACACAAAATCGTGCCTTTTGGAGAAAAGCTGAAATATATTAAAATGGGTTTTATTCAAAATGTCATTAAATAAGTAATAAATACAAAACCTAGGCAACAAGAAAAGAAAAAAAAAACTATATAAATAATGCAAAAGATCTTTTTCAATTTAATATGTGGGCAGAAGTTTGGAGTAGTATCAGAAAGATTCCAGCTAAGGCTGCTTGAGTTCACTTAGTACTAATGCCCTTAGGAAAGTTATGAATCCTCATCACCACATATCATGACAGAAAAGGTCTCATTACTGGGATGCCACAATGGTTGACAGAAGAGAGCGGGTGAGCACTTTAGCAAACCACTCTCCCATAGCCCAAGTAGTGGTGACAGTAAAAAGCTGTTACACATATTGTCAATCTTGACAAAGGCCAACCATATTATATAT
>VCCN01001294.1:5116768-5127601 GCA_006491835.1 Architeuthis dux
GCAGTGAAAGATTTGTTACAAAATTCCACTCTATTTTACCCCGATATAGTAAGAATATATACCCCTATAGTAAGAGAACCTTATGATACTTGAAGGGCTCTACTATCCTGTTGTTGTATGGTGGCTCGTTGCCTCCCCCCAATTGAAAATGATTCTTAAAGGGAACACAGTCATAGAATAATGTAAGACATATATCTTGTATGTTGAAGAAGGAGATGTACCAAGCCGTAAGTTTCCTTCTACTATTAACTTCTAATGTTGCCTACTGTAAATCATTATTTATGTCTTCAATAAATTTTTCACACACACACACACATAAATCTCACCTGATTAAATCATAGTGGTCATGCCAGTCACTGCCTTTCTGTAAAGGGAAGGCCATTTCACGAGGCATTGGGGTTAGACCCACCAAATGGAGGCCCATTTTCTTACCTTCGGCAACAGAAACTCCTACAAAAATAAATGATGATATTCATAATTGGAATGGATATGCTACCATCTTATCTGGCCTTGAACTAAGAAAACAATTTAGGACTTTCTGTCAAATATTGATCATAGAAAAGAAATGTCTTGTACTGAGCTAGTAAGGATATGTATTCTGTTAATGTGTGTCACAAGTAAATAACACACAGGTTCAAACCTTAATATAATTTGTGAGCTGTTAGTCTGTCCGTGACATAACAAAGTGATGAAGGGGAGAAATGCAAACACATGAACACAAAATAGGTTTCTGCTGTGTGCGGCTGCTGATACTATAACTACTACTGCTGCTACTGATGCTGATGTGTCAGTTTCATTTTTGTACCCAAAATGAATACAAGAATATTAGTTATCAATACCTCGCATTAACCTTTCAAATTACTGTTTAAACATACTGACAGAGCTTTAGGTATACCATTAGCAAAGCAATGTGCCTCTCCTAGTTGAAGATAGACTACATGCTATTTGTTAGAGAGGGTCAACATGGGTCTAGAGAATAAAAAATTATAAAGGGATTCTTTTGGACTTACATCCTCATCTTAGTTGTTTATATCTTGATGTTTCGGATACTGCAGTCTTGGGACTTAGGTGTATCATATCTGATACAACAGGCACCAGAGAAAAGCCCAAGGGTACAGTGGCTGAACGTTGTAATATAAACAAACAAGATGAGGATGCAAGTCCAAAAGAATCATTGTATAATAACAACACCATATCTCAAAAATTGAGACAGAAAGAAAAATAAAAGAAAATTATTCAAAAGAAATTGGGGTAAGGATCAAACATGCAAATTTATTTTTATTTTTACTAATCCATGACCAGTCACTTCACTGGCGGTTTATCATAAGCGTACAGCCGGGTACTACTGATGCTATAAGTGTGACAGACACAGTAGGAAGGGAGAGAAGAGAAAAGAAAGTTAGGTAGCTTAATAAGAAGAGAGAGGAGAAAAAAGAAAGTTAGGTAGTTTAATAAGAGAGAGGGGAGAAAAGAAAGTTAGGTAGTTTAATGGGAGAGTAGGAAGAGAAAGGGGAGAGACAATTTAGGTAGTTTAATAAGAAGGTAGAAAAGGTGGAGCAGAAAATGTAGGTATTTTAATAAGAAGGTAGGAATGAAGAAGGGAGAAAAGAAAGTTAGGTACTTTAATAAGAGGGTAGGAAGGAAGAGGAGAGAAAAAGAGTGTTAGGTAGTTTAATAAGAGGGTAGGAAAGAAGAGAGGAGAAAATAAAGTTAGGTAATTTCATAAGAGGATAGAAAAAGAGGGGCTGATGGGTGCTATTGATATTATAAGTGTGACAGACACAGTTCTTATTATATATATGATGATTTATTTTCCCTGAAATCTTTTTACCTGGTTCAAACAGCAAGTCACTGGTGAAAAGGTTTTTAACGTACACACTTGCACAAAGACGAATGCTCTTGAGGCACAGGTACTTTTTGTTGGTAAATAATGCCAAGATCTGTTGCAAGTCAAAACAAAGAACTGTCCATCGCACAGACTGAGGAGCAGGGCCACTGATATCTGACAAAATAGAAAGAGAGAAGAAAATAGAAATCAATAGATTATTTGATTTATTAAAATTTACAACAGTGCTACTCCAAACATGGCGCGCAAATCACCACTGGTACACAGCTTGTTTTCACATCTCTAATGACGTCTAAAATATATATTACTAGATGACATTCTTAGCCACACTTGGGCATTATTGTATTACTTGTTTACAAAATAAATAAGCATTTTAACTTTTAACCCTTTGTAGGGCAAGTGATTATATATGCTCATCTCAGGACCCGTCAGCCACATGCAAATATTGTAGCCACAAAGACAACCTAATCCACACCAATGTGGTCTGCAAGCTTTGCAAAGTACACTTGTGCTTGAACAAAGACAGAAACTGTTTTGAGGCATACCACACCCCATTAAATTAGCCTGTTTTTGACCAGCACAATTAAATTTTAAAATCAACCCGGAGGTGTTATTCTTTTTGTCAATATCAATTTTTTGTATCTATTCATTTTATTTATTAATTCAGAAAACTTGCAACCAGGTCTAGTTTAACATACAAAAAGGTTGTTTTGATATCTAAAATATTTTTAAGGCTGCCCTATAAAGGGTTAATACATTCATTATATTTCTTCTGATAAAGATTAACATTACTACAAATGTTCAATTAGTATTTTACTGATCATGTATAATTTGGTACAGATATGCTACCGGTCCCTGACACATTAATTGGGAAAAAAAACCTTGCCATCCGCAAGATTAGATAGTTTGAGTAATGCTGATTTAGAACATTTACAAACTTGCTGCTCAAGTTACATTCAATGCTAAAAACATACAAATATGATGTGAAACAAGGTCTGTCCGGAAAGTATCCAGTAACAGTAGCCTAAAGCATCCCTTCCACTTTTCAAAACAGCCTGCAAAGTCTTCTTTCGGGATCACCATCAACTGCCTCATCACGTTTTCCTTAATCTCATCCAAGGTCTGAAATTTGGGGGGAAAAATCCAGAAGTCGCATTGAACCAAATTTGGACTGTAGTGGAGGCTGACAGACCTGGGTGATGTGATGCTTTGCCAACAAACCCTGCACAAGACATGAAGAATGGACAGGTTTGGTCAATGTGAATGTGATGGTCACACAGTACACACGCTCACTCAATGGTGTTTCCCTGCTGACTGAGGAACCCCATGGGAGAGTTTCTGTTCATGCATACGCAGTGAAGTCCCCTCTGATTGGTTGCCAAGTTACATCAGGGCTGTGCAACCAGTTCTCAAGATATTCAAAATGGCTGGATAATTTCCGAACGGACCGTGTATATATATTTTAGTTCATTGTATACCAACAACAATTAACAGTGCTTGCAGGCACAGCGCAGAGGTTAAAGCAGATATTTTTTTACCTACATGGTATAGATATTATAATTATTATAAGTATCAGTAATAAATGATTAATATTTCCTTGATACAAGTTTAGAGTAATGTTTTTGAAAAAGAAATAATATAAAAACATAAGGAATTTTAGTTTAAATTTCTTAGACCAGGTGTTGTTGTTATACATTGATTCTTTCAGACCAGGGTAAGGGAAATAATCCAAGCTCTATTTATACAATCAGTAGACCAAGCATAGATATCAACACCACATGAGAGCCTCTAATTAGGAAAGAACAGCCATTAGATTTAAAGTCCTACAGCAGCCGGGGGGGGGGGCTACTGTCCCCTTAAGAGCTCCTCTCAGGTTCCGGGGTCCCCTATCAAACAGGGATACAACACAAACAAATAGACAGAAATTAATTTATTATTATTATTTCAGTCTATGGCACCATTCAAGTGGGCCATATGGCCAACCATTGAAAAGAGCTGTCCTACAGAACACTTGATAGATAAAAGTGCTTGTATAGCTCATCTGGTTCTCTGGAAGTTCCGAGTTCAATCCCTGAATCAGGTAGTGCAGAAATGGTGCAAAGGAAAGGTAGATCAGCATCTTAAGTAAGAAGTGACAGTTACGAGTTCTGAAATTCTTTAGTAAGGACATCAGATGCGAGAGGTAAAGGAATGAGAAAAACACACCCTCATGGATCAATTAAAAGGTTGTGTTTGACATTCCTGGAAGGTTATTGAATGCAACAGACAACTGATGAGGCTTCACAGCCTTTTGGCTAGGATCAAAGTGTAGTATTTGTTCTTCGAAACCACCATGGCCTCGAAGTTCAGAGAACCACAGCCCTTTAGGGATCCTTGTGGCATGCTCGGGTATCGTCCTGGGAGAAGTTGCACTGGTTATCTTGGCCAGCTGGTCAGGAGGCGATCACCATTAGCATGCTCAGGATTCATCCAGAGAAGCTTTTGGGATATCCCACCTTCATCCCGGTCCTCATGGCATTTGTCTCAGTGACAGGGATTTGGGATTCTCCCCCCTCAAGTCTCTAGTCACGGGGACATGGGATCCCTCCTCCCTACTGAATTCGGCACTAAATGACCCACCAAGGGTCGATGTGCCGTTAAACTAAACAAACAAAAGACAAATGAGGAAGATTGTAGGATACAGCGGCCAAAACATTGTGATGAAAAAAAAAAAAAATGAGGAAACTTGTCTGAAAGAATCAAGATATATTGGCTATAACTCATCTTGAATAACATCCTAGCCAAATAAATAAATAAATAAATAAATATTGCCTGAGTAGGGTATTTTGAGGATCTTACCAACTGATCCTGCTGTGGTGATGGCACACACAGATCCTTTGGCGGGGTTGCAGAGGTAAGGAAACTGTAGCCAGGTAGAAGTGGCCTTGAATTCCTTGAAAAGGTTGGAAAATGAGATACGAACAACAACTCCATCAATGGTGGTGGTGTCAATATGAACAACAAAATATTTTCCAGGAACAGGCTTAAGCAGCAGGTAGAGGTAACGTCCTGTCAGGGAAAGTGACTGACTGTTGGATTTTGGAAGATGGATAAAGTTGGCAGCAGGTACAGGACCTGTGATTCGATAGATCATGCCTTTTAAATTACGATCCTAGAAAAAGAAGGGAAAAAAGTGGTAAAGTCAATGAAAAGTGCCTTTCACTACATATTAGGCATAATTCAAAGAAACTAAGACTTTAATCATCAAAGATTTCATATTTAGATTTTAGGGATTGGAAAAATAGAAAAGCCAAGTCGGGTTAGTCACTCAATAGAAACCATCACATGAACAACATCTTTTGGCAGCATGCTGTGTTGGGGGTGATCAATTAAAAAATTGGAAAAAAGGGTGATCAATGAATAAGTTACTTCCTTTTTCTGGGCAGTGATCACTAAAAAGTCTGAATTTTCAAAAAAACAAGTGTGAATGCTGCTGGACACAAACTAAGGGATCAATTTAGCATAAACTTACATTGCAAATTAAACCCCCACTAAAAACCTATCGGGGGAATTTCAAAAAACAAAAAGACATAATAAAGAGTAAATGTTTAAATTTTCAGCCCTCTAGCTCCATTGGTGTGGCCTGTACGTGTCATACATACATAGCCAGCCAGAATGACCAATTTGAAAACTGAAGAAACCTATGGTGTCAGTTTTGGTTGATGGTTTCTAATATCCCAAACAATGCATGTATGATTATGTTTACAAACAGCAATTGGAAACATGCTGGTTAAGTTCAAACTCATTTCACTAATAATGGCTCACGAGATGAGCTTCCATAGCAATGACATCACTAGGTCCGACTGTGCACCCCATTTTTTAAAGATTATTTTTAGATTTATTTAGATTATTTTCTTAGATTTTTCAAGTTTCCTGATATGTATTGCCCCAGCTCTGGCAGTTGCGGGGTCCGCAGATCTCACCTGCTGCCTGTGTCCATAGTAAGATACCCTAAACATGCTGATTGGATTGATTTTAGACTATTGTTGGTGACTACTTCTTTTTATTTTTCAAATCACGATTAGTCAAGATCCTCAAAAGAGCAGAATTATACTATTAGTCTGCTTGTTTGTATGTTTGTCTATTATGCTTTCTGATTATTATTCATTCATTTTCCTCATATCTTTCATCCTTTCCCTTCTCTCTCCCCACCCATCCATGCATGCAATGTAATGAACAAAGGTGAAAATGGAAGAAGGTGCTTAAGCTTAAATGGGAGCAAAAGGGACTCAACCGGCACTATAACTGTCATTCATTCATTACTCCTCCCTCACAATTATGAAGCCTACAAATTAAGTTATAGTAGTAGTAGACCACAGGAATATAGACAGATAGCAAAAGTAATTAATAATAATAACATATATATTAGTTTCATTTGTCTTTGCATGTTATTATAGTTAATATAGATAGATTCAACAGGTAATAAAGTACTTTCACAAAATTATATAATTAGAAAAGAATGTGAGAGTAATGATAATATCTTAATTGTCAATGTTAGACTCTGTAGATCCACTTGTTTGCCATCAGCTTTTAAATAACACAATATAAATGCAAACACTCTGCGGTCTTCAATTCACTTTTATTTATAGACGTCTACACGCTAGGACACCAAACCACTAACTAATACAGAGTAAAATATCAGAAAGAGGACTCCCAAAACAGGAGTGTTCCACTACTGATCATTAACAAAGAAAGCTAACAAGGTTATCTTTCTTTGTATATGATATATTAACATATTGACAGTCAACACCCATGGAATTTCAACAGGTCCAGCTAGTAATTTAAATAAGCAGAACATTTGGCATCAAATGTTGGAATTAGCACTCACCATAACTGAGACAACTTCTCCTTCTTTGGTACTTTTCATCCATGTTGAAATGCTAAACTGCTTGAACAAGTTCACAAAAGGATGTTGCCAGACTGCAAAATAAAACCAACAAATAGTTTGAGTGTCTCCACTGAACAACATACAATACTTCAAACTTTAAACAGATTGTTTGTCATCTCCTATGACTTGACAACAGAGATGAGCCTAAAACAGTTCATGACCATCAAATTGTTCTTCGGACAATTGAACTCCTTCCTGTTGCTTGTGTTGTAAACAACGTTTCGGCCGATCCATTCTTCGGCCTTCTTCAGGTGTAAAATCCAAGTAAAAAAAAAAAAACAACTTCTGTTTACCCCATCACACTCGGATTTTACACCTGAAGAAGGCCAAAGAATGGATTGGCTGAAATGTTATGTTTACAACACAAACAACAAGAAGGCGTTCAATCGTCAGAAGTACAATTTGAATATTAATGACCCTTCTCAAAACTAGAAATGTTCATGACCTATTCACTCTTTCAACTCTTAACATTTTCAGTCTTCAAAGTCACAAGAAAAATCTGCAATGTTGTTTATACAATTTTTGACAGCATTTGGCTACTTTTTCAATATTTGTTTCTGTAATAAAACTATTTTGTTTCCAATTGATTTTTCAAGTTAATCCCCATTAAAAGTTCCAAAACAAAATAAATAATCCTTGCATCAAAAATAAAATGAAAAATATTGTCTGAAATCCAATATAATTCATTGGGAAATGAAAAAGTTATAAATATATATATATGAAATGTATACATTTAGTTATAAACACTATATAGTCTGCTTTGTTTCTTTCTTTCTATTTTTTTATTTCGAGAATTGATTTTAAAAAAAAGAATTATATGACAGTGTGACATAAAAAAGAACAAAAATATGTCCCTCTTTCTTCGTCCACTCTCTCTATACTATACTTCCTTTCTTATGAACGCTATTAACTGATTCAAATTCTTGTCCAAAAAACCTTTTGCCATTCTTAGAACTGTCAACTTTCATTGCAGTTAAAAGTCACCAAATAATGAACAAAATATCTCTGAGCAGCAGAGGCACATCTGACTAGTAGGAGCACCAAAACTCAACTGCGAGGTGTGGGTGTTGCCGTCACAAAATAATAACTTCCACTGAGCTCTACAAGGCCTTTGAGACAACCTTGGTTGAGCGTGGGTTGCGTTTGGCACCAAATGCAAACTGTGCAGAGAACATCCATGGAAAAAAATGTTTCGGTCTTCAGAATTTCGGATATGAGAGGTGCTAAAGCTTTTCATTTTGATCTAAGCTAACAACAAAATCGTTAAAATAGCATAACTCGGAAGTGGTGGTTTTTGATCGAAACTGCTGGGGTCCCATGGTAAGTTAACGGTTCTACTTTTAAATTACCCGAAACCGTTGCTGTGGAAAAGTAGCTGAGGATCTTTCACATTAACTACACTAGTAATTTTAGTGTATAATATATTGCCTTTCTGAGTACCTTTTTTCTGATAGCTATTGAAATTACTTCTTCCTCTTTGTAGAATTAGTATATATTTCCCTCTAGAGATGTGTGTCATTAGAAAAACCGGGAAACTGAACATAATAATTTTGGAAAGAGATAAGGAGGAAAGCGATAGGGAAATGGCTGGTCACTGATTACACGTATGAACACATGGTCACATCGAGGCTCCGAGAAGTAAGTTAAATTTATTTTTCTTAATAACATTGTTAGTAGTGGAAGTTACAAAAGCTTCATAGACTATATATATATATATTAAAAGTCTGAATGAAGATTTTCTTTCAATTTTCTTACAAGTTTGAACTGCAATATAAGAGCATGCTGTTATCGTCTGATTGCTAAGTTGGGAGAGGCTTTTAAAAAAAAGAATAGAGAGCATCATGACTCTAAAATAGAAGTTTTGATTGTAATTTAAAATTTTAGACTGGATAGTTTATGTAGTGTGTTAAAAAATTGGAAAGTATTTAAGAAAAAATAAGAAAAATGCTTTTTACAATATGGTACCATTAGACAATTCCAATGTATTGGCAGAGAATGTTACAAAAACTTTTCATTTGCCTCCGACTATATAACTATTAGGTTGTTCAGAAAATAATGGCAGATTCTCAATACCAACTTTTAGTTGTGTCCTATAACATTACTATAATATATTGTACCAATATATATATAGCTTGTTTTAATCTCAAACAGCTTCCAATATTAACCTAGCAAAGGGTGAATGAAAGGACCACCTCCGATCATACAAGGTGGTGTTGGTTTCAAAGGTTTTGTAGTGGAGATTTGAGTCTCAAAGGTCAAGAGGGCATAGGATAACCATCCGCAATTGAAAATGAACAACTAAAGATGTTGGTTGGACAAAACCCATGCCAAACTGTCAGAGAAATGTCACAGATACTGGGTGTTGTCTGTGTGACAATATCGGACCATCTAAGACAAATTAGTAAAGTGAAAAACCTTGATAAGTGGGTTCCACATGAACTCTAATAGTGCGGCAGCTAACTGCAAATTTTGGCCAAATCGTTCACTTTGTGATACAAGCATCAAATTTGCACAGGGACTCATCAAGTGTTAGTTGATATAAAAATAACATTAGCCAGTTGAAAATCAACCTGTGAAGCCATAGGTGAGATAGCTCAAATGTATTGGTCACAGAGATGCCTCATATATCGGAAACTATTGAAGATAGAAGCATGCAGTTTTCACCATTCTATAACATTCATATAGATTTTTTAAGACGACCCGATCCTACCCATTCATCACAAAGATAGAAACATGGGGTTTTCACAATGACCTCAAATGACAAACACTGAACAGACAGCTCCAAGTGTCAAAAGTCTGAATCTAGTATTTGACTCTTACAATTTGTAGAAGAAAGCAGTGTTTTTGGATTTCCCACAAAAGAATCAACAGATTGAGTAAGTGAAAAACGAATTCTTTTTTCTTGGTCAAATAAAAAAAGGACCCAAGGACTAATTTTCCTAAGTTAAAATTATATATCAATTATACACAAAATTAACACTACTTTGTTGTTTGTTCGGAAGTGATCATTTGCTTTTCTCTGCATTTTGTTCCACACACACACACACACACACACACACACATTTAATTTCCCATCGTCTGTTTTGGTTTCATGCCTTAGTGTACCAGTTTTTCTCTCCACGATTGACGAATGTTACAGGACCCCCTAAGGGCAGTTGAGAACTCTGTGACATCTCATACAAGAAATTGTTTACAACTAAGGTAGTAAACCCTCAGCCTTTAATTGTTTATTACCATATATTCTTGAATATGGCTGACATTTGAGAATCTTCGTCCAAGAGGCAAACAGATTGGAACAAGTCTTTGTCAACTGGACAAAAAGGAAGATCTTAAATGTCCACCAATTTCATATAGTACAGAACAGGACGGCTACAGTATGATTGCAAAAAATCTCCCTCAGTTCAAAACAATGAATGTTTTACCTATCATGCTTGATCCCGTCTTATTAGACGAAGGTGATGGTATTGTAGCAACTTTGAGGAGGTACAAGGCAAAATATCATCAAAGCTGTAGGCTCATGTTTAACAATACAAAGTTTGAAAGGGCAAGAAAAAGAACAGCAACAACTGAAACAAGCAGAGAACAACAAACAAAGGTGCTGAGAACTAAGTCAAAGGTTTCAAAATGCTTTCTTTGCGTGAAACAGGAACCTTTTTCATTGCTTAGACAAGCCATGACAATGCAACTGAATGAGTGTGCTCGAAACCTGGCTGATATAAGACAGTTGGCAACGCTCAGTAGAGGAGATATTGTGGCCCTGGAATTAAAGTATCATCTTGCTTGTCTAGTGGCTTTATACAACAGAGAGGGGACTCATTCCAGGAAACAAGATCAGGGAAATGAAAATGAAACACTGCATGACCACGAAATCAAAGCTATAGCATTTTCTGAGCTAGTCACATATATAAATGAAACAAAATCTGTTGGTGGGGGTACTGATCCAGTAATATTCAAGGTCGCAGAATTGATTAAACTGTATAAACAGGAACTTGAGCAATTGGGATTGAAGAGCCAAAATGTCAACTCTTTCAGGCTGAAAGACAAATTAATGATACAAATG
>VCCN01001294.1:5134901-5147110 GCA_006491835.1 Architeuthis dux
TCCTGTCTCGACCCACACGAAAATCGTACTTTGAATAAATGTTTTGAAGACCATTTATTTAAGTTTTCAATATTATTGGGTTTTAATTGCAATGTAAGCAGTCAATTGTTACTGAATATTTTGTTGACACGTAATAAATCACTCAGTGGGCATACCTCTGCCAACACCATTGTCGCAATGCTGAATGAAAATCAGTTCATATATAGCTACGATGCAGGGGGAGAGGTAACTGCGTAAATTTCGATTGTCCATATTTCGGTCTATTGTCTTATGAAAAAATATCTCTAAATTCGAAAGAAAATAATTCCCTGATCCACTCCAAAATTTAATCAATTCTTCCTTAACCCATGGTCCACCCTTCTCCACAAATGTCATTGAAATTCATTGCGAACCTTTGGAAATATCGTGTGGACAAACAGACTAATATGAGTGAATAATATACCTCTTCCAACTTTGTTATAAATAAGTTTTGTTACTCAGTCTTGAATTATGTATGTAAGTAGTAATATTTTCCCAGTTCAATTATTATTGTTCCCACAAAAGATGTGTACCCGTGCTGGAATCAACAAAGCCGGTTCATATTTTATTACTTGTATCAGCTGAGAAACACATGTTATGGGGCTATTATTTTCTCGCCAAAAATAGAACGTTTATTCCACCCACCCTGGGGGTAATTCTTCCAATAAGGATTTGAACATTACTTTATCTTGTAAATACGTGAAGTAGATTTTATTTTTAACCGGCAGTACTGAACAGGGACAACCCCACCTCTTAGAATTAGAAGAGAAAACAATTTTTGTGGCTAGTAATCTTTGTGCTTTAATCTATAAGACCTTCCTTTCCTCAGAAAATTTATCAGTTTTGAAAAGTTCATTTTTTTCAAGTTTTATTGTGGGGGGTTCTATTTACAATGTAACTATAATGCTAAACTGGAATCTTATTTTCCGCTATTCGCACGGAAGTACAACTTCGAACTATTTAGTTACGTCCCATGTGTGAAGGTTGTTAAAAAAAAAACTAAATGAAAGCACAAAAAATTAAGTAATCTTTTGTGCTTTCAATCCACAAGACCTTCATTTCCCCAGAAAATTTAATCGATACAGCAAACATCTAAAATGGAAGAACAAGTTAGAATGATACACCCAACAGATCTGACACTATTTTAGTTTAAGTCAGCTGATAAAAAATGGACACTGAAAATTAAGGTGCGACCAGTTTTAAGTATGAACAAAATATTTTAGCAGGAATTCGGGAACTTTTGAAAATTCTGATATTAAAATTATTTGTGTACATTCTATAGAACCGGAAATATTTGAAAAAAGCAATAGTGTGACAAGTTGTTTACCTTTAAACAACAATAAAAAAAATAATTTGCATTTGAAAATCTTTAGGTGGAAAAAAAACCCTGATTTTAAAAATCTACCAAAATCAATTATTGGATTTTAATAATGTACTTATTTAATAAAGACCGAAAGTCTTTAAGAAGATCCATTCCTAATTTCGGTAATTCTTTTTCTCTCAATCTTAATTAATTTGATTTATTTCACGTATACCATTGTGCCTGCATTGAGTTTTACACATTTTAAAGATAATTCCCTGGATAAATAAATTCTATTAATTTTCTCCCAAGTACAGTAGAATCCATATGGATGCTTTACTTAGGAATTTAAAAAACTGAATAATAAAATAAAATTGCTTTTTTAATCTACTTCATGACAACCTTTTAGTTTAATTTGCTAAATTATATTTTAGGATTATCGTCTATAAAAAAAAATTCACATTAAAATTAGATTTTCTATTGAATATTTCTATTAATTCAATATTTTTGAAAATTTTTTGTCTTTAATTCTCCTTCCAATATCATGCATCGATTGCATTTTTTCTATTAAAAAGTAACAATGCTGATTACTGAATAATTAAATAATGATTATCATCATAATGATGAGAAAATATTTACTGTGGATTTTAATAAGTTGTCTATTGGAAGCTATTAATTAGGGAAACTCATTTAAGCCCCCGTCCCCTACCTGTTCTATCATCTGCTGCTTTTTGTTTAACTAATTGAAAGATTCACACACTTCAGCCTTTTGACCCAGCTTGTTGCTAGTGATTCCTTAAAACAATAAATCGGTGCTGAACTCAACTTTGACCTTTGACCCGTGCTGGTGGGGAATTTTTTTTGTTCAGTTGAGTAAACATCACACTATTTTTCGTCAAATTATGTTCATCTGACAATCACTTTGTTGATTTTTAAAATTTGAAGTATTGCTAACTTTAGAACAAAACGCTAGATTTAACTTTTTAGTTTTCATAGATGAAAAAAGTAGTTGTCTCACTTCACTGGATGTTTTATGGAGAGATATTAAGCAAGTCTTCTTGGTACAGTGGTATAGGTGTTGGCTATTGCTTGCATACATGCTATGTTTATACCTACTGGAATTGTTGGCACTTGCTAAATGATTGGGACAGATAAAAAATATAAGTACTGGGATGACTTGGGCTTCACAAAGTCAAACAAGATATGTAAAAGACAACCTCTCTTTTAATTTTTTTCCCCCTATGTGAAAATACAAGGTGATCAGTCTGTTTTTTCAGCTGGTTAGTAGTTGAGACAATAGGGAGGAAAAATAGAATAGTGTGGTTAGCATTTAGAAGATCTAGCTGATCTTTAGATATGGCACTGATTTAGAAGATGCCAAATAGGCACGACCAGTCTTGTCCTGGAGTTAACTCTGACTGAGAGATTTTACCTAGTAGTGTGGCAAATCTAAGACGTTGACTTTCGCTCCAAGGTCAACTATCTAGACAAGCAGGAAGTGCTTCTAAAAATAGCACAAGCCAACTCCTGTCGTCTAGGGGTTGTTTTTTATTTTTTATTTTAAAAATACTCACTGGAGGTCAGTTTCATTTTTGTATGAAATAACTTTTGGTAAGTAAGTTCAAACTTCTAGTTCAAAAGGAGACGGTGGTGGCCCCAGCGTTTTGTACCAGCCTGGGTAAGGTTTGGCTCAGAAAACTAATGAGGACGGGCAAAGTTTTTATATAAGTAATAATGTCACATTGAGATTAAATTTTGCAATGTTGCTGGGCGCCCTGGCCTGGGGCTGTCAGTGAATGGAGGTAACATTATTCAAAAATTTAATCTATTCTCTTGTGTATGAAATCTAAATCTTGTATCGGAAAAACATTTTTTTTAAAGTTTGCAATGTAATCAATACACAATTTCTCAAATGTTGTGAGAAATATTGCTATAATTGTAGTCAACAATCGGTGAGTAGTGAAAGTTGAAAGAAAATTAATTGAAATTTAAATGTCTAGGGAACTAATACCAGAATTTAATTGGTATTATCTTTTGAAGAAATTGTTTGCAAGCATATTTTAATGTCCTTTCAGAACATCTTTTGTCTGTATTATCTTGAAGCTCCAAGGGACATGTATCATCTGCCACACATTTCTGGGGATACAGCAAATAATTATAATTTTTTCATTAATACATTACTTTTTAATGAAACTACCATATACGATGCTATATTTCAGCTGGAAATATTTTTTTAACTCCTCAAGTTCTGGTAAATGTGGGGGCTGGACAACAGGTTACATTTACCTTTTTGAGCCTTTGTCAAATTCAGTCTAGGCTAAGAACACTGAGAAAGGAATCGGCAAACAGTACAAACTCCAACTGGGACAGTTTGTGTACACTTTGTACAAATGCCCTTGGGAAAGGCGCGAATCCACTTTTCCCAGAGCTATCAGCAAATAGCTGGGCAGTTGGAGTCCTTTAGCCCTGTATGGTAGTCCATCTTTGGCATCAGGCTAGCACTCCAGCTCCGTAAAAACCCGCAATTGCTACAATGTTTGGGTCTCTCCATGGATTGTTTGAGAAATCGAAAGCAAGGATATAATGGATGGATTTAAGTTCTCATTTTTTTAGACATCATATATCATTTTGAAGGATATCTGAAAAGTCTTTTGGTGGTACAGAATGTTAAAATGCTAGTGATTAGTGGATACATAGTAGACAGAAACCACTACAAATACTCGTATATATTTACAATATATATTGGGCGCGGCACCATATATGATCACTTTATCAGAGGGGGTTTTGCCCCCATAAACAAAAAAAAATTCAGAAAACTTGCAACTTAAAATATCTTGTAATTAAGTCTAGTTTAACATACAAAAAAGTTTTACGAGTGCCCTATAAAGAGTTAAAGTGAAGGTCCCTCCTAAACTGTAAGGTGTTCTAGAAGAGGTCACTGGATAATGTTCTGGCTATGGGGAAATTACAGAAGTTTTTCCTGACAATGAAGAGACAAATCATTCTGTTTGAAAGTGTTCAGGTTACCAGATACAACATGCATCTAAAGGCTACGGAAATCATTAACAGCAAGTGAGATGAAGATCTATTAAGTTACTATTCTCAGTTTACTTTTGATAATTTGTAAAATTCAGTTTTAATTATGAACACCATTAGTGCTTCTATATCAAGTCATATCAAATGACTTTGTGGAATGAAGTTAATTTCAAATGTTTTCTTTTGCTTTTAACATTTTGAAACTTGTAAGACAGTTGTTTCAAATTTTCAATACTTAAGTCAGGTAAGATGTATTCTACAACTTTCAGCAGAATGAAAAGCTGAATTGATTTTTCTGAAGACTCTTGGCAAACATGACTGGCCTGTTTAGTGCTGTTCATTTATCTAGAACAGTGTTTACGAAACTCTTTTGGTCATGATCCTGAACACTTTCTTTTTTTCTTTTTTTTTGCCTACTGATCCCCCAGAGGGGAAATTTAATTTGAGTGTTTCTCCATTTAGTTTTACTTCTAACACCCCCCCCCCCCACACTTTTTTTATTTATTTTTTTTTTTCAAACCATTCCACGACCCTCAGGAGCGTCTTTGCAATCCTCATTTGGGTAGTGACCATGAGATTAAGAACCACGGATGTAGACTTCAGAACTCTCACTTTAATAGTTTTTAATTTCAACAAATTTAAGTGTATTTAGTGTGGCTTCAAAGTTTCAATATGACTCATTCCTGAAATTATTATTGGGGGGGGGGGGTCAGAGGGACAGCATTCCCCTACTTTTAAGTTTCCAGTTTATATTCCAGTTTCTGTACTAGTTAGAATAAGAGACGTTTATTGGCTATCCTTTGTCAAGTTTCTAGCAATTAAAATTATCTTGTTTATTTTCTCTAATTATACTTGCATATTTTACTCAGCTCTCATAAACATGTATATTAAGTTATCGTATCAAAAACACAATTTTTCTTTACTGAATTAATAGTTTTACATGGGGATGTGCAAGGTGATTAGGGTGGTCTCAGTAAATCAGAAAAATTTGCAGGAGGTCACACATACCCATCTCAGCTGGTGTAATTATCGGCTTACCATACCCTGACCTCTGGTACAGCAAGTTGTCTATTTTATACCCCAACATTTAATTCATCCATAATATTTGGGTGATGAGAGTGTATGAAATATTTTCCTAAAAAGAAAAAAAGGTTGTTATAGTTAAATGAGCATCCAGACTAGGGTACTCTCCTCTTTGACAGCTAGTCTCCTTATCACACCCAGAAGATCTGCTTCTACCATGTTAGCGACATCACCTTGAAGATCATGCGACACATCCATATGTAGATCCTGGTCACAACAGTAGAATAGGGCGGTGGCCACCAAATTGTCAGCAATGTTCATTCCGGCTTTATACATGCTCCACTGTCTGGTTGTGCTTGTCGGCGGATCTAGCTTGAGCCTCTGTTGTGCTGGTTGGGCCTGAGTGGGATGGGCAGTCTAGTCGTGTATCTGAAGAGCAGCTGTTAAGGCTGCTTCAAAGGTGATGTCCAGGTCCTGGGACTGCCAGCCACATCCCTCAACTGTGAACTGTAACTGAAGCATCTTGTCGGTTTAGACGACATGCATGACTTTTTGAATTCTCTGATCAATCAATGTGACAGTCATAAATAAGCATCCACATCTTCCTGATGAATATCTTTATTCCAAAGGATAACTGTCATGTGGAACACAGGGAAAGGATAGTGATTAGCTAATAGTGGTATAATTTAAAGGTTTCATTTCATATAATGTTTCATTATACATTTTAATTTCATTTCATATAATGTTTCATTATACATTTTAATGAGGTGTGCACATACCCCCAGCATCCTCCTAAATCCACCACTATGTATTGGTTAGTAAACCGATCATGCTACTGTATACCACTCCTCCATACGGGTGATGTGACATGTCAGCCACATGACAACCATTACTCAGGTAGCATGGGTTAGGTGGGCAAGCTCTTAGCAGAGGTCATATCAGCTGACCAGCGAAATTTAAAAAAACCTGCTACTCTTGACTTCAAGGTCCATGGACCTTTTTTAAGGTCTTGGGTATGTACTCTATCTTATAGTACTTTTAAGGTTGAATTAAGAAATCAAGAGGCTATCTCCCACCAAAAACTGTGCTACATATTTTAATTGCTGCAATGGTTTATAAATGAGTTAACTCGCACTAGCAGTTATGCCACATGCTTCAGATTACCTGGCCAGTGATTTTTCTCAGCATAGTTTTGGATGCATATGCACAATGTTTCGGCCCAGTTGATCTATTTGTCTTCCAGTGTGAGGATGACTGCATACATACTGTAGTAGCTTGTATTGTGTGGCTACAGTATAGTTTTTGCTGTGAGATAGCTTTATCTAGGAATTTCCAGACTTTTGACAAAAGGCGACATGGGGCTTATAGCTTCTACCCCCCCCCACACACACACACTTCCTTCTCATCCTCATAGTCCTTAGTGTACCCTTAGTTTCTAAAACCCATTTCCATCACTGATTGCAAAGCTTAGAAAACTATTTGGTATATTTATAAACCAAATGACTGATCAGGCAGAAACCCTGGTACATAATTTTAGATGTTCGATTTGACTAAATATAAATTAACCAATATCTTTACTAATAAAGTTATGGCAATCATCTTAATGTTGTTTGGCTAGAATAATGACCAGTTAAAGGATTTGGATGGCTTTTTTTCTTTTTCTTTTTTTAATTGGATTATGCAACTAAAACAATTTCTAAATACTTAATTCCATTAGATTTTTTAATCTGTTTTAAGCATGAACCTCTTTTTTTTTTCTTTTTTTTTTACACCCTCAAACTTACAAAGTGAACTCTTTGGAATGTCTCCCATTGGTGCAAAAAATTACATTCCAGTTATTATGTAGACTTGTGTCAGCTTTCAGCAATGTAACTTACTTGTCACTAATCTTAGCATTTTTGTTCTAGTTTGGGACAGTGGAACAACAAATTTAGATGATCCTATTATAAGAAAAAGGGATAACCTCCTTTTATATGAAGGTCACTTCATTTTTTTTCTCTTTTAAATTTTACTTAAAAAAATTGTAGACAGTATGAACAAGCTTATGTAGAGAATGTGTAAATTCTATAGAAGATCCTTCTTACAATTTAGGAATAGTACACAGGAATTTGTATTTCAAAAAGAATCTTTTTAGAATTTAAAAATGGTTTATCCATTTGCAAAGTTCCACATTCTGGATGAAAAAACATTGCTTTTCAAGAATTTATAATTACAAGTAAATATATCTCTTTGTCTTTCTAAGTTCTATTACTTTAAGCCTTATATTTTGCAGAGCCTTGTCTGTGAAAAAAAAAGTAATGGACTGGTGTCTACAACTGAATACTTATTGTATTGATTAGGTTTGTTGGACAAAGCCATTTTTGGTGCCTTCATTCATGGAACACCCTGTGAACATTGAGCCTCACTGCAAGCTTTTTGAAATTAACATGCTAATCATTGTTCTTCAGCAGGAACTTTTGGTTGTAGTAGACTTATTCCAGTGTTCTTATAAAGTTTGGTTTTTTGGCCTTTATTTGTTGTTGAATGATAGTCTTTCAATCCAATAGAAGAATAGATGGTAAGTTAATTTGTGACAATAGTCAATGTGCTTTTGGAAGTGTTATGTCTCCCCCATAGCTCTAGAAATAAGTAGGTGGTTAGTTATATTAGTATAGATATCCCATTGAATAAAATGTAAAGATAGATTGGGATCACTTTAATATCCTCCCCACCCTAAAGCAGTCTAAGGTGGAGAAATGCTTCTTTTTTTTTTTATTGACAAAGTTAAAGATAATGCATAAATTTGCATATCTGGTCCAATTCAGTGCCTCATACTTTAAAAGGCTGTTTTGTTGCAACCAGTGACTAGCTGGCAACAGCTTGGAACATGTTGTAAGCCATGCCTGAAAAAAAAGCCTGTGTCCACATAAATTGCACTCCTAAGGAAGGCTGAAGAATAGACCATCCAAAACCTAACAAAAAGAATGAGATTGATAGTCCAAATAATTTCTTGGAATGAATAAAATATACATACATGAACATTAATTTTAAAATTTTAACTTAATCCAGGGAAGACTGGGCTCTCTAGGCTTGGTTGGACAACCCTTAATTCAAAACTAGGATTGGGATTCCCCCCCCCCTCCGCTATGGGTAAAAATAGCACACCCACTCCGTAAAACCCACTTGCTAAAGATGATTGGCGCACAAGCTGATGGACTGATCCAGGAACTTCAAAGAAATGCTTGGTGCTTCAGTTTTATCCATGTTAAATAATAGTTTTGAGAATATTTATCAAAACATTTACAATTTGACTTTCTTGTCTAATGTAAATTTTAAAAATCCTGCTACTCTTTCATTTACCAAATGTAGATATACGGTCACTTGATCCTTGACTGTTTGGATAAGGCACCCCCCCCCCCAGCTATTCTCAATGTTGTCCCCTTACCCTGGGCATCTGCTAACTGCTTATGGCCTTTACTATGTTCAGGGTGGTATTCAATAAGCCTTTTGAAGAATGTGCTTCTGAATTAATGCCCACCAGTGGCATAACTGAAGCTAAATTTTATGTACATAGTCCACTGAGCTAAATGACAAAGAGGTGTGTTAGGGATGGGATTCCATCTGTCAGTGTGTTTTTCCGTGAATGTCAGTGTGACAACTGTTTGTACAGCATAGCAGAAAATATTTGAATCTTTTTTTTCTTTTTCCTTTCTTTTATATCACTTAATTAAAATGTAATTATTATTAATTACAAAAACTTTATCAACATTAATGTGGTAGAAAATTGTGAAACCGGTTTTATGAAACCTATATCTACCTTATTTGACATTTTCCCCAAAAAATTGTTCAAAAGGTAAGCGTAACCTCGTTGTCCAGCCCCACATTGGCCAGAACTTGAGGTGTTAAAAACACTGGGTGATAATTGAGAATTTCTTTCTTAATATTCCCTGCTGAAATAAGCGGGCCTTATAAGCCATCAGATATAGTAATTTCAAAGACATTTCAACTGCAAGATGAAAACATATTAATGAAGCTAATCCAACTTTTAATGTATATGATTAGTATAGTCTAAACCAGTTTTTCCCAAACCCATGGTCATGACTCAAATGAGTTGTCGCAAGGATGCTCCTGACTGTTTGGGGAAAAAAATGAAAAAAATGTTAAAAGTAAAAACTAGTGCTGATATAGTCACATCACAATTTCAGAATATAAAGCTTCATTGAGACTCTGGAAGAGGAAAATAGTTGTTATTAATAAAGCATCTACAAATGTATGAAAATTGACATATTCCAGTCTATTCATGTCCAATACTTGGATTTTATTATTGAAGTAAAATTTATTGGATAAGACTAAAAGAAGAAACACTGAAATTATGTTTCCACCTTGTTCAGGCCGAACAAGTTTGGGAAACACTGGTCTAAACAAACTTCCTGGGATTAAAATGGTTTAATTTTCTAACTTTAAATATGCCTGTTTCTATTAAGTTTTTTTTACAATGCATCTTTTTGGTGGGTAACTATAATTTTAATGCATATAGACCATTAGTAATATATGTAAATTATCTACAAGCTTTGTGTGACTCAGAATTTTCCTGAACTAAGAAATTTTTTCCTAATGACAGTAATACACATATTAGTAAAATGATGACAATATTTTCATGAAGTTATACTGACCTTTTTAATACTAGTCACAAGCAAATAAATGAAATTTTAGTCACAAAAAATCCTGAACCTGTGCATGAATGAAGCTTAGTTTACTCATTAATTTGTGGATTTAAATAGTTTCTTAGTAATATAACTGGTAAAAGTAAATGGCTGCATCCGTAACCTGAAGAATTATTTAAATTGATTAAATGATTTTTTTATTATAAAGTACTTAAACTTTAAACAAAGAATTACTTGAAAGAATTGCATACACTAGAAAATAGTGGCCATAAAGGTAATTAAATGTTGACATGACACTTGTATTATTGAAATATTCAGGTCTTTTTCACTTGTCCCCACCAAAAGCTAACATCCATAATTTCAAAGAATGGAAGCCTTTTCTTTTTCTAGCTGAAAAAGCCTAAAATATTTTATTTGTACCAGATCTGAATAAAATGCAAAATGATTAACTAATTTTCAATTAACTGATAATGAAGGAGGTGGGGGGTCCATTTTCTCTAAACATTTTAAAATTACTTTTTAAATTTGTATCCAAACAAAACTTGGGTACATATGTTGCAAAAAGTCAACAGCAAGACTTATCAGTGATGCAAAGTGTGTGTGTGTGTGTGTGTGCCACAAACACTGCTATTTTTAGATAATTCTAGCCGTTTTTAGCCATTAAATGGTCATAAAATGCCTAACAATGTTTTTAGTGCATTTTGACGCTTTTTCAAAGTTGATTTAGCATGAAAAATATTTTTGAGTTGGCAACACTTCCTGCCCCCCCCCAATGAAATAAGTAGGTATAAACTACCTAGATAATGAGGCCATCGTAACCTATGAAGAGATAAGTAATGAACCTATGTCAAGTTCTGATTTTTGAAGCATTTGCGAGTACGTTGGTACTTTTAATTTGAATGAATGAAATTTGAAAATGATTACGCATGTCAAGCTTTTTATTAATTAATATTTATCTTGTTTATTTGTAGAATCTGCAATAATAGTTATGATAAATCTCATCATATTTATTTTTCATAAAAATGTTACACACAAACTCTTGTTCGGACAATCTAATCTCTTCTTCCCATCTTTGTTGATGACGCATTCCGGCCAATTCATTCTACAGTTTTCTTCAGGTGTAAAATGTAATATCCATAAGGAAAGATTACTTTTCAAAGTTATAGACAAAAAAACTTTACAGTTTGAAATGATTCAGCAAAGCTTGACTTGAAGGGATGGTTAAGAGTTTTGGGGGTTTCTTTTCTTTATTTCCTATACAATTCTTGGCTGTTTTTCCAGTTTAACTGTGCAAAAACAATACTTTCCTGCTTATTAAACAAAAAAAGTCCCATCCCACAACATTCCTGGTTACAATGAACTAAAGACTTATCCACTGTAGTTTGTCTGATGAGTGGGAGAAAACCTGACTCATACATATTCATGAAGTAGTTTGACTGTTTTGTTAAAAAAAAAGTACCCAATGTTTTGACTAGATTTTTTTTGTTTAGACGACTCTGACAATAATCCAATTGAATTTGAAAGATTTGCTTTTGAAATATATGTATTGCCTATTTTTCAAAGACCTTTTCTTTGTAACCATAACTACATCCTTGTCTTTTATTAATGTTCATGAAGGTTAAGATTTATCGTACACTTCCTTTTCTCTTTATAACTTTGGGAAAGGAAGTTACAGATTCATAGAATTGAGGTTGAACAATATGTATTAAAATTGATATTTTAAACCTTGATATGGTTTTTAAAATTTAAGATTATATTAAGCATTAATTTTTAATAAGGGTTAGTTTCTAACCAAACCTTAACCCTTTCAAGACTAACCTTGCTTAATGCCTGAATTAAAATGTCCCAGTAGGTTTCTAAAAGATCTACAGGACATCACTGCAGTCATAGAAACTTCAGGATATATGTCCCAGGAGTCTTGTAATGGTTAAAAACCTGTTAAGAATGCTACTTTTTGCCCAAATTAACTGGTAGCAGTTGTATCCTGTCTGAATAATTTTTCATGCATGCCATATGGAGTTTCAAGATTGAAAAAAATCCTTGATTAACTATGAGGGAAGGCTCTTTTAATTTCTTAGTTTAACATTTTTTTCTTTCACTAACCAAGCAATTGGGATGGAACTTCACAATACTAAACCCCAGTCTGCTGGTCTAGCCACTGAGCCCTAACCAAATGTACAGTGCTTCCC
>VCCN01001294.1:5147981-5167652 GCA_006491835.1 Architeuthis dux
TTAAAGTACTATGTGCCACGCTGTGTACTGGCCGTCATCAAAAACAAGACATACCAAATACTAAGAAATACAATTTATGGATTGTGTAATTCTTGTATATCTTGTGTAATTTGTAAAATAAATACAATACTTTAGTGGCTATGTTTAAAAGCGTTGATTTCATGACTTTAATGAAAAAATGTGGGGTGGTCTTAAACCTTTGGGAAGCACTGTAGTACTTGAGTGTTGGGAAATTTTTCTTATGAGGAAAATCAGCCTTACAAACTCCCGGGGATAGTAGATTTTTTTCTTATGAGGAAAATCAGCCTTACAAACTCCCGGGGCGAGTAGATTTTTTTTCTCTTCTGCATGAATGAAAGGTTTGTGTGCATAATTGTGGTTAATAAGTTGAAGATCTTAGAACTCTGTATAATATATAGATATTTAATAAACTTAAGTCTGGCATAGTGCCAAATTGAGGTTGGTGTTATGTGGGGCAGGGAGATCATTGCACCCATCCTTGAAGTGGGGAAGGGTTTGCTTACTAATGGGTGAGGGTGGGGAACTGCATTTGAAATCTTGGCTCTTGCTTGCACTCGAATGCAGACCCCTGGCACCACTGGGGAAATAGCAAAGTACCTGAGCCACTTACCAGTGTTTGTGTTTGTTCATAACTATTACTGGTAAAGGTGTTTTCGAAGTTTGATCCTTTATCTTATTACAACTCGGTTTTTATTTTTTAAATTTTGGGTATCATGATTGTGTCCAGCTTTCAAGCTGCTGTGATTTGCAGTTTTGTCCTTTCTATTCTGTGCACTGAGAAAAAATGAGGTATTGAGCTTGTAGTCTGGAACAAGGCCACAATTATTTGCAGTACTTGATGTTCCTAAGTGGTCACTAGGTACTGATCAGATTCAGCTAACCGATGTTAATTTACAAAAGATTCACTTACTTTTTGTACTAAACTTGTAACATCCCCTTCCAACTGATCTATTGACCCACCAACTTATTCTTGTGGCTATCTCCAGAGGTGAAGAATTCTATTCTATTGTACTAAGTTTTTTTTCTTCTCTGCTCGTCACTGAAAACCCTTGATACGAATACTAGTTATGCATATATTCAATAGTATTTGAAAATGGCTCTTAACATGTTTCAGCTTGATAACAGACTTAAGAATAAATAAATCTATTTTGTTCACTTTAATTAAACTGAATCCTATAACACAAAGGGTGAAGAAATTTTATGTTTTAAAATATTTAGTTTTAATTCTAAAAATAAAACTGACTTTTTAAAAGATTTTTATGCGTCTGTGGATACCTAAAAAGATGAAATTAAAGCTGGCGAGCAAATTTATTTTTATATTAACAATTGACTTAATGACTAAATCTACACTTTCTATATCTAAACTTTTTTTCTTTTTTTTTTTTTTAATTAACCATTTGAAAAGGATTTTGTTAAATTAGTTCTTGAATAGTTTCCTGGAGTAATTAAAAAATGACAAGTAGAAATATTATATACTTTGATGTCATGGTCATAGGTGAAAAAGACAAATTTTTGCATTACATTCAAAGAAACCGGTTTCTTTTTCATCTTTATTTCCTGATGAAAGCACTACATATAGAACAAAAATTAAGATTTAATGAAAGCTTTCAGGAGTAATCTCCCTTGTTCAAGGCAAAATGAACGGTCATTTTGATGACTCAGGAAATCAGGTGCCAAGAGGAAATTACCTATTTTATTTTTATATAGGTGTGGGTGGGCATATTTATGTGGCAAGCTGTAGTCTGTTACTTTGTGACTGTGACTTGCTACCTGTTTATCAAAGCGACCTCTGTAGCACTTGAAACTAATGTTGGATCAATTCACTTGAGTGCTTTATCCAGAGACAGCCAGGCTGGTTGCTAGGGGTGAGATTAAAACAAAAAAGTCATGATGTAATAGTAACAAAAACAAACGGTTGTACAAAATATAAAAGTACTCTCTGGCCTTTAGAGCTTATCTAATGTATGAATTGTACAGCGTTTTATGGCCTTTTTTGTGTACTAAATTTCAAATGAGATTGATTGAAGTGGGACATTTATCTTTAATATTAAAAATAACGGATAAGTCATGTTTTCTAGTCCTTAAGTTTTACTCTTTCAAACATTTTTAAAATGTCTAGTATTTTGATATTTATTTTCTTTGTATCCTATGAGCATATTCTAACAGGAGGCATGGTACTATTAACAGGTGATAGGTATGGAAATCTTTCTCATACAAACTTGTTTTTGTCTACACTATTTACATAACTGTCTACAGACACACTTGTTTTCTATAAATATTTAGTTGTTCCCTATCTTCCTTTCTCTTTTTTTTTATTATAAATAATACCCTAAAACTTAAATTCTTTACAGTGAAAATTTGAATAACTTTTCGTGTAAGTTGACTCATACATAAATTTTAATTAAACTTGTTCTGTCATCTAATGTTACTCTTTTTTCTACTTTTCATGTATTCAAAACTTTACCCTGACTATATCATGGAATAACAATTCCACCAAAAGGTTGAGTAATAGTGATTTGTGTAGTTTTAGTAAGGACAGATTTAAATATTTCTTAGCAAAGAGCTGCTCTAGGTTCCTTTTGTCGTCTTCATATTTATCATTCACTAACTGAAACCTGTTTGACCTTGATCTTTTCTTAATTGACATAATTTGATTCAAGTCCTGAATGTTACTTAAAAAAGGTTACCTATTTTGCGATGCTTTGGATTGCTTCTCTCCGTTGTAACTAATATTTCTTTCAAATATTTAAGAATAATATTTTCCCCTCTAATTTTTAGAAAGAGCTTAAAGAATTTTAACATTTATAACCTCCAGAACACTGAAATTGAAAATAATTTTCTTTTTCATAGTTTGTTTGTATTTAATGGTGGGAATAGACATTTTTGACCAGTCTTCATGATTTATGTATTTTTTTGTTTTTTTTTGTTTTTTTTTTTAAATGCCATGCTAATCTTTTGAATGCTTCTTAACAAAAATTAGATAAAAGCTAGGTTTTGTGACCTAATATTATTTACTTGTGCAGGGAAAATACTAAAATCTTACTATATAAAAGCTGTTATGAATTTTGTTGATTTATCTGTCAGTCACGGGGACGAGGGGGGATGATATTTAAAAGCACCAGAGCAAAGACAAACTGACCGAGAAGCAGCAGGTGCACCCCATCCACCACCAGCACAGCAACCCCCAATCCCAAAAGAAATTATGGATGGATTGAAAGCATACAATGGGCTACAATTACAAGATATTAAAAATTTAATATTTAAATCCATTAATATTTATTTCATAAAAACGTTAATTTTAAAATTTTAAGGTATTTAAAAAAAAATATATTTTTTAAGTTTTAGAATTTTAACATTTATAATGCCCAGAACACTGAAATTGAAAATAATTTTCATTTTCATAATTTATTGTTTGTATTTATTTAATTTTTATTTTTTAATTTTTAATGGTGGGAATAGACATTTTTGACCAGTTTTATGCTTGTGTTTATATAATTGACAATTAATCTAACACTAAAGCAAGTTTACATTTTCAGGATTTAAATTGAAAATACTACATTGTGAATTTTTATATAGTTCACTTTGTTTTATAATTAAAGTTTAAAATTTGCTACACAGAACAGGATGACAAAATCAGTTCTAATTTTAGCTAAGTTACCGGAAAAGACTTAGTTCTGTAATATCGAAATACAAATTAACTGGTCTTTCCTCCTTTCATATTTCTGTTTAATAAAATCTTTCTCTGCTAGGTCAAAAGTTGGCATGACTTTTTCCTCAAACAATCCAGAACCACTTTAAAATGGCAAATGCCAATACTTGCTCACAATGTCCACATTTCCTTATGTTTAAATTTGATATACGTGACAATTGCATTGTTCCTTATGACCTGCTGGAATAACATTGCAAAGCAAATAGTAACTAGCAGCAACCTATTTGTTTATAAGAATCTATTTTTTTCTTTCTGATATACAGAGAAAGCCAGTCATTATAATCACAGATGATATCATCAAACAGTTATTGTTATCAAAATCAGTCAGTCCCAAACACTTTATTTAAAATGAATTAAAAATTATACTAAATATTTTATATTAATCATATTAATTTTTTATAATGTAAAGTTGTTTATAACAATGAATGTAAATTTACAATAGATGTAAATTGTTCCAATTTTTATATTCTTCTCTTAATGCTATCGGCTGGTTATTTTTATCTAAAAGACCCTGTCCCAAAGTGATCACAATAAGTGGCTTCCTCAGTATGTCTTTTCTAAGTGTCTTTCAATGCTAGGATTCTCTCCTTTTGTGAAGGATATTAAGCTTTTATCAAACCCTTTGTTTTAAAACACTAATGATATTTGTAAAAACTTGAGTCTAATTATGTTTATGTATTTTTAATGTCGATAACCAAGCAGAAGCTACCCAACAGGCACCGCAAGGAGCCTCATTTCCAATACCGGAAGTGGGGACCCAGTGCTGGGAGGGGTTTCTTTGACCAGCAGCTATCGACCTGAACACATTGTGTTTTTGTTTCTTCCTTCTTATCTACAGCTAAATACAGTTCTAACCAAATGCGTTTTAACCAACACAGCTAAACACAGAAAATAACAAACAACAAAGAAGCAAAGATGTAATACTGGTGACGAGGATAAGATTCAAACTCATGCAGGGAAATGCAAAGAGCATGAAAGCAAATGAAAGCAACAAAAAAATACAAACAAACTGAACAGACTCAAAACCAATGTATACAGTAAACATTTCCAGTAAGCTACTTTAATGAAATTTAATTCAATTTTAAATAATGAATATTGATTTTTTTTTTTTTTTTTTTTTTTTTTTTTTTTTAATGGCACCAAGTTTTACATCTTGGTTGAGTAAGTGGGGGAACTTTATTTGCCAATTTTTACTTAGGAATCTGTGACTGATGAGATATAAAGTAATATAAAATGTTATGTACAAGTCAGACAATAAATGAACCAATTTTTGGTTCCTAAGTAAACAACAGCGTTCATGACTAAGGGGCCATTAAGAGATTTCATAAAAATTGCGGATTTATTTGCTTTTATTTTTATCACTTAATGAGTGCCTCTCCTTAAGGGAGGAAAAAGTTGCAGTGAATAATCTCGCTCTCTCTCGCTCGGAGAGGAAATCAAAAAACATTGTCCATTGTACCTCATAATTTTCTCCTGAAAGAAAATATTGAATTTATGCAAGTCATTGTTTATAATAGTCGGCTCAAATTGTTTTAGGAGTGGCGATCTAGAGTTTGGACATGTTTACATCCTTGGTTTCCTAGTCAAGAAATCTCTTGGGGGGGGGGGGAACAAAATTCTAATGCTTAATCTACAGTAATATGGAAGCTTTAAGTAAAAGAAAAAAACACTTCAAATGTGGTGTTGGTTTTATTTTCATTGGTTTGTGTAGATTTTTGTTAGTTTATTCACTTCTGGCTGGCCTCCAGTTATCAACCCATCATAAGGAACTTGTAAAAATCTGAAAGTATTAGGTTGTTACACATACTTCTCAAAGTGAACAGTCACCTGTGCTGACAGTAATGGCCATAATATGCTATTTATGGGAATTAAGGACATGTGTACCAATCAGTCCGACTATTGTTGGCAGTGGGCAGAAAGAAGAGAGAAATACCTTGTAAAAATGTGAATATACAATGAGTAATATCTAAACTTAATATCTCTTCTCAGTCACATAACATAAAATTATGACAAAACAGATAAAAACTGACTTGCTGCATTATCACCCTTCAGTCTTTCTGCTTTAAAATATTAGGTTGTTACACATGGAATCTTTTGTTTTTTTATATAATAGACAATAATGCTAAATATGAAAGATTTACTTATGAATTGCATTTTCTTGCAGATTCAATATAAAGAGGTATAATTCATTATTATTAGATGTTTTTGGGGCCCTCAGCAGCAATAGTGTCTACTCCAGAAGTTAGACTAATTTTCAAGTACAAATACAAATTAAGACATAATGATGCTCAAGCTCCTGATAATGTCAAAGCATTTGAAAAACGTACTACAGTGCCAACTATTCAGCATTGTTTCAATAGGTTTATGTCTGGAAATATGGAAACCAATAATCAAGGGATGCCCAAACCTGTTTTTAATGATGAATATTGACTGTGGTGGCCAACGACCGAAGAACAATAACTTTGGATAGTTCTGCACCAGTCTTTTATGCTGAAAATATGGTTGTATAATTTGAGAGGTGGGTCAGGTACATAATTGGCAGGGATTTCTAGACACAAGTATCTTTTCAGATCTTGGATGGTTAAGGAATCTAAGTTTTGGTGTAACTTTGGATGTTTTGAAACTGCAATTTTTAAATTCACTCAAGTCTTAAAAGATAAGAACTTGTATGAGTAGGATGTCCAATGTCAATGGTTGCCATTTATTGTAAACTGAACCCTGATATCGGTAATCACCTATTTACATTTCTTAAACATTTGAAACAGTTATGAATTGGCGGACAAATTAAACAAGGCTTTGTCACAATATTAACTAGAAAGCAGTCAGTGTTGCCAATTTAGCACGTTTTTGCCTAAAACATTTTGGCCGTTTTGTAGGAGAACGTGGGGGTTTACTAACCACCATCACTTTCACGGCCACCACGAGGGAAATAGAGAGGGATAGGTCTAGAGAGACATCTCAGGGTGAGTTCAAAAGTGGCAGAGAGATAGTAGTCTCTGGCAGGGTCGCCATGAGAGAGAGAGAGAGACGATCGGTTTTCCTCCGCGGGCTGCGGACTGCAATGATGATGATGGTCGCTCTTTGTCCGATCTGCCGCTGATGTCTCTCTGTCCGGTTCTGTCGCTGAAGCCAGGTTTCGCTGTGGAGGGAAATTCATTTTCGGGACACAATTCAAAACACGACAAAATCTACGTATTTTCAAAGTTTACGAATCTTTTATTTCCGTACCACGCCGGTCAATTTCTGGTCTGCGGATTTTGGCGAGGTACGGAAACTCTGTTGTATGTCGTTGTTTGAAAAGGGGTCTGTTACGTTTCAGGGCTGCTACTTTGCTGCTGCTACTTCTACTGGCACCGCCACGAGGCAGGGACCCCTTGCGATCCCCTACCGTCCGCAGGCCCCAACTAATTCTACTGCTACTGATCTGGCCTTTATACACCTAGATCTTAACTCCTCCCACTTTTCAAATCCCCAACGTTTTTTCGGTAACCTGATACCCCTCCCAGTCACGCAGGCAGCTCGACACAGATTCCAAATCCGACCACGTTTCTATTTCCCACTGGTCACTGGTAATCTGATCCTGTCTATTTCGCTACAGTTTTTTGGCAATTCTCTGGCTATTTTTAGCATTTTTTTGGTGGTTTTGGCTATTTAAAAAAAATTTAGCACTTTTCGTCAGTCAAACTAGCGCGAAAATATTTTTTGAGTTGGCAACACTGCTCTGAGTGCAGACCTCTCAATGCGATTGTCACTAAAAATTGAACTGAATGGAAATCAGTTCATATGTAGCTACGATGCAGGGGAGGTAACTAAGTTTCGATTTTACATATTTCAGACTTTTATCTTAATGTGAAAAAATATTTCTGGATTTGCCCCAAAATTTAATCAATTCTTTAGCCCATTCAACCCTTCCACAAAATGTCATTGAAATTCATTGAGAACTTTTGGAGATATTGTTCAGTAACTTGCACTTGCAGGCAGGGAGCAATTTGGAAAGACATTGTTTTCTGCATATCTTTTTTTTTTTGTTTAGAAAGACTGAACTAAAATTACTGAAGGCTATTTGCAGAGTGTTGATGAGTTCTTCATTTCTGCAGCCAGTTAGTCTTTGTGCCAAATAGATGCTGAGTGAGTTCAGTTGGTGTTTCGCAGAGTATCAAGTTCTTCATTTCTGCACCTGGTTAGTTTTTGTGTTCAAAAGATGCTGATTGAATTGTCTTTATTTCCTGCTGTAAGTCACCGAAGCTTGGCGTACGTATTTGAATAATTTGGCTATTGTCCCTCACTCTAGAGATGTATCCTGAAAAACTGAAGTGTTCAGCACAAGGAAGGGTATATATGCATGGGTTTTGGGTTGGCGCCAAAGGTCTTTGAAATCTTATACTTTTTTTTTCTTTCTCAGAGATTTATAACTTGTAGTAAAAGTACAATAAAACTGTCTGGCACCAACTCCTCAGGTTGGTATAAGACTTTTTATTCCCCAGATGTTTCTCTGATTGTAGAACATTATTATGACTAGTAGTGGAGTTGAGCCATTTCCAAAATTAATCATGTCTGTCTGTCTGTCTGTCTCTCTGTATGTATCTGTGTCTGTATCTCTCTCTCTCTCTCACACAAAATAGAAATTTGCTCTTCATTCCAAATAATTGAATAGAGGTATATATATATCTATCTCTATCTCTATCTCTATATATTATATATAAAATGCGTTTTTGTCAGCTTGATTTTGGTTGCATGTTATGATTGATCTTCAGAAAGTTTGTGAATAGTATATCTCAATCCCCCCCCCCCTGTAATTTGAAGATTAACTATTAGCCTGAGGAAGGTCCAAATAGAAAAAGAATGAGGATCATTCTTTTTCTATTTGGACCTTCCTCAGGTGTAAATCTTAAAGCTTTATTTTCTCGGGGGTTGTATATATTATGCTTTGTCACATCAAGTGTCCTTCCCAGAGATTGAACTCTTCCTTGCCAATCATTTTTTTTCTTTTTCTTTTGGATTTTTCATGGGGCTGCACTCATCTCTCCACAATAGTCAGTTATATTATACCATTCTAGCAATTGAACTCCTGATTCAAAGAATCAAAGCAAACCGACAGTGCAAACTTATCCCTTTATCCACTAAGCTGATGCTTTATGATGAAAGAATTTATTTTCAAAATATCTGAATCTGTTACATTAAAACAAAGCTTTTTTTTCTTTTTTTCCTCCTTATTTTAATGACATTGATTAACCCTTTTGAGATTCCTGGGACATATATATACCAAGGTTTCTATGACTACTGTGATATGTCCTATACATCTTTTAGAAGCTTACTGGGATATGTGTGTCATGCAAAATTAAGTAAATGAGATTTTCCCAGCTTTTAAAACTGCAAAAATGCAACCCATGTAGGAATTAGTTCACATTTCATGACTGAACTGGAAAGAAGCCACTAATTTTTATGTTATAGATTTATTATTGATTGATATGGGAAAGTGTATAAAGTAAGAAAAGCGTAACCTTTAAAATTTTATTTCCTGTTTCATTTCAACATCTGGGACAGCTTTATTCCATTTTGTTATATAGCCCCTATATATATTTTGCCTAAATTAACCAGTTTTACACACAATTATTTCGCTTATGTAAATCTGTTGCATTGCAGGCTAAGGTATTTGTTTCTGTAGCAGTTTTTGTGTCCTATGTGAAAATTTCATTTCTGTTAAGAGAGATGTTGAAAAATAAACACTGTCTACCGGGACAAATATTTCCAAAAGATTTCCAAAAGGGTGATTGTATCTCATGATTTTTGCTTCTTCAAAATATGGAAAATTCAGGCATTATGCAACTTAATAGGATAGTCCTGAAATGGTCAAACTAAACCAATGTGAAAAAATGACATGTGCAAAAGAATAGCTAGAAATTTTCAAAAGGAATTCAGCTAACATTGGAGGCTGATGAGAGAAAAGAAATTTGCAGAATGCAATGTCTTGTGTGGCATGAATTGCATCCTGTTCTTTTGAGAGAAAAGAGGCAAACATGAACTAGGGAAATGTCAGGGTTTTTTTTATTTTGAAAGCAGAAAAGACTGACGGCTGATAAGTCAGTAATGCAATCAAGCCAGCTTTAGATGAAGTCAGTTTTTTAGGTTATGTTATATGGTAGTGATTGAGAAGAGATAAAATTATTTAGTTATTACTCATTGTATATTCACGTTTACCAGCTATTTCTCTCTTTCTGCCAACTGTCAATTATAGAGGGAACCTATTGGTACACATGTCCTTAATTCCCATAATTTATGGCCAAATAGTATTGGACATACCGGTTCTCGTATGATCACCAAAATAACATTGAGCCTGATTATTACCTAGATGGATGACCGTCTAGGAATACCAGGTGTAGTAAAGGAGTAAACTGTGACAGAAAATCCGGAGGGAGGGACCCAAAGGCAGTTGGAGTGATGCTGCATCACATTGTCATCTGGCATACCCTGCAGCTGTGCTGATCTCCAAACGTGTTGATCATCTCTTTTCTTTGGAATCCTTCAGGATGGTTGAGAGGGGGGGGGGAGAAACACACCCTCCATACTAAGCGCCCAGGCATAACAGCTCAAGCATGCAAGACCTAAAGCTGCTGAGACTGGCTGCCAAGGTGAAAAGAGCCAAAGAATTCCCATAAACAATGTTTTATGACTACTACTGTCAGCACAAATAACTCCTGAGGTCTGTTTGTTAAATTTCTTGACAGATGCACTCCCATTGCAACACATTTGTTAAACCAGGTTTTGATTAGGGGAAAAACAACACTGCTAAATTCAGCCATAAATACTATAGCTTTTATTTTTCACTGATAAATGTTACAACTGACTTTTTTTAAAAAGGTATCACAAAAATTAGTGTTCGGAAGCTAGAATTTTCTTTCTATTCTAGGCAATCTTTCATTTTGTCTTTTGGAATTGATATATTGGTGAACAAATGTAGCTATTCACTAACTGTTGCTTAGTTTTGTCACAAGGCCACAAATGAGGCACCCAGCAAGAATTGAACTCACTACTCAATAGTAATGATCCGCAAGACTAGTTTGCTATCTACTACCCCACAAGGTTCCCTAATTATTTACTAAGCATAGCTTAGTTTTAGCACAAGGCCACCTGTATGAGGCACTCAGTGAGGATAACTCACAACTAAATAGTAATGATATATGACACCACATTGGTAACCTGTGTGGACAGATGTAGACTGCAAGCAATATGTTGTAATGCATCAAGTGGGAGTAGCTTCCCCTTCCCCTTACTTTTATTTTTTCTTGAATTTACCAACATAAAACGATAGGTCGCCCTATTCTACACAGTTTGGTAATTCAGATTTTTGGATTATAGAACTCTTTACTAATATTAAAAAGTTCAGGCATGTGCAGTTGACCTGTAAATCTGATAATTCTCAAATTTCTTTCTTTTTTTTCAACTGAATTAATCTTTAAAAAAAGCTTATTACGGTTATAGAATGTCAAATGCTTTTCTGCAATATAATAGCTTTGATTTTTTTAAAAATCAATGTTTTGATAAATTTAAGCCATGTACTGATTACCATTTGTTGATTCTAAAGTTGTTCAGCTTTCTCTTCCTGCTTTCTTATCTGCTTTGACCTATTGACACAAGTCTGAGTATTATTACCTCAAATATAATCGGGCCTCCCATGTCTATTCCATCTGCTTTCTATTGTTTTTATACCAAAGCTGTCTGCACCAAATTGACTGAGACCTACAATATTGTTTGTTTTGCTCCCTTGGTTACTCACTCTTGTGCTAAAAATAGGTTTTCTTTTCTGCTGAGGTCAAGGGTTTTGCCATCTAAGTATTGTTACTACAGAATACTGTTATGTGCGAGTGGTTTTCTTTTTTTTTGGGGGGGAGGGGTTATGGGGTGTTCTGTTAAAGCTTACTAAGGAAAGGTTGAAGGGTGTTTACAAACTACCTAATTTAGTGTTTACCTTAATTGTGGTAATGAAACCAGAAAGAATGGAGGATTTAAAGTGTCTGGTTGTGGAGAAAACTGGGTGAGGTAGATGTGTACCATTTCAGTTTGTAGTGTCATGAGACCAGGGTTATCATTCTTTCCCTTTTATTTGAACACTGGCTAAACCAGTAGATGACTGACTGAAGAGAGGAGGCTGATTTACCACTTATTGGCTGCTGGTTGGTCTCTTTGGGGGTTAAGTGGATTCTCTGCCTCCTTGTCAGAAGCAGGGTGATCTTTTTTTTTTTTTTTTTTTTTTTCTCTCCCTCCAAGTGTTGAATAGCTGTCCCACTAGTTTGGTGGGTTGTTTTAAAAATGAGATACCAATTCTCCTTTTATGAGCTAATGGAAAATGTGTCCACTTGAGCAGAAAATTCCTGTATGAAGGACCTCAAAATGATACATTTTCTTATCACTGTGGTAATAAGTATCCGGGTCTTAGAATAGACATAGTTTATAAAAATTAAAGTTGTTGCTGAGATTCATTTCTCCTATGCAGATTTATCCTTTCAAGGCCTCTTAAGGTGCTTCATGTATGAATTTTTATAATTTTTTAAAAAATTTTAAAAGGTTATAAAAAAAGCCAAAAAACATGTTTTTATTTAATGGTTAAAGAAAACTACTCTTTTATAAAGGTTTTTTGGCTTTTTTATAACATTTAAAAAATTTTTTAAAATTAAATTATTATTAAAAATTAAATCAAAAATTTTCCATATTTTGAAGAACCAAAATCATGATGGGATACATTTGTCCCATTAGACATTAACCCTGGGACAGATGAAAAACATGGAATTAGCAGATCACTTTGCCTACACATCTTTTCTGTTCAATCATGTAATACAAACTAATTTCTGTGTGGGTTTCATACTGTGATGTCATTGTCTGCAATTGTAAGAGCTGAGAAAATCTCATTTACTTTATTTTTCATAACACATATTTCCCAGTAAACTTTTAAAAGATCTATGGGATATATATCCCAGCACTCATAGAAACCTTGGGATATATATCCCAGCACTCATAGAAACCTTGGGATATATATCCCAGAAGGGCTAAGTCACAGCAATGGCATTATCCATGCATTGAAATATTACCATTAGGCTAGATATTTAAAAAAGCTTAGTACAGTCTGACACAAGGACAAATGGGCTGGAGTATGTAAAATTATGTTGTAACTATCTTTCAAGCAAAGAGGACCTATCTACTATGAAAATCTGTCTAAATACTGGCTTTTACTTGATTTCAAACACCTGCCACCAATTGCCAATAAATCTCAGCCAGGCAAAACTAAGTAGCCATGCCAGGTCTTATCAAATATGTGTTGGAATTCTGGAAACCAGGAAAGAAAGCCCTGTGTGAACACTGAAACCTGTCTCTTAAATTTGTTTATCTAATCTTAAACGGTAGTCGGTTAATGGTTTTATACCAATTGCCCTAGGGTTTAATTATGTCACCATAGTTCTGTCATTGGAACTTGAACAAGCTCAGCATTTCTCTTCGCTACCTACAACAAAAAAACCTATATTTCTTCTTTTTTTTTTTTTTTTTTTTTTTTTTTTTTTTTTTTTTTTGGTCGTAATTTGTCAACACTTGTAATCACTGGTGTAAAGAACTGGTTGCTGAAAGTAGGACAATTGCTGCTATAAGTAATAGTAAAGTAAATCTAGGCAGTCATTAGAAATATTAGCCTTTTCTCTATTTGTCTGTGAACCATGTTTCTATTTGTGGTCAGAAAGAAGTGTTGACCACTGTTTTTGTAAACAAAAAAGTGGTGCTGGCAGCTTAAGTTACAAATAAACACGGTTAATGTAAATAGATTTTTTTCCTTTTCTCTTAATTGAAGAGAAGGAACTAGACTCTTAATTAACCTATCTTTTGGAAATACTTTTATTGTATTGTCATTGTGTTGTGCTGTTTTTGGTGATTTATTACGTAGTCTACGAATGTCTTGCATTGTATATTTGCATTGGGAAGGCATTTGTTTTGTGGTACACACTCATCATTGAGATTAGATAAAAAAAAATTAAAAAATAATTTGAATTATAAGAATATTTGTTTTGGTCAGTCAATTGCTTATAAAATCCAGATAAAATTTTAAAATTCTCTTAAAGGCCACCTTTGGCAGCCTCCGTTCGATGTCATCAGTTCCTATCTTCAGTTGAAAGGTAACAGAAATTGGAATTGCTGAGCAATCCTGGAACAAGGAACACCAATTGAGAAAAGAGACCATTGTAAAATTGTTGAAATCACAGCTTTTGCTTAGAATTGCCATAGAAATTCAGAAATATGGGGATTCGTTCCCTAAAGATAGCATTTTAGCCAAATTAATTTTAAACACAATTTAATTATATAAGAAACAATTATTAAACCCTTATTGAAAACTTAACTAAAAAACAATTTGTCTCAATATAAAAACCATCATTGTATGTATAAGTTTTTTTTTATCTACGCTCACTCTGCAGATCTTTTTATGAGTAGTAAAAAATGACTTGGAACACTTTTGAGCTATAGGAAATAAATGGAGGCCAAAAAATAGATGTTGGCTATTAAGTAGGGCTTTTTCTTGTTTTTTTTATTTTATTTTTTTTTTTTATCATAATTGCCCTTGCCTGGAAGATAGGGAAGGTCAAATGTTGGAAGATTGTAGGGATTAAAAAGTGCTTGCAGGAAATGTTTTCAAAAACCCTTGTGACTAAGATAATGAAGCACTTAAGCAGACATTCTGTCAATTACTCTGTGAATAACTTTCTTCAGGGAATGTTTAGACTAAACTAAACATATTGAATGTTCTTAAACTTTGTTGGGTGGCTGGGTCAATGTTTATTTGACTTTTTAAATAAATCAAAATAAGAGCTTTTTGAAGCTATTAACCCTTTTCTTATTGGCTAAAGAAAACGCAGTGTGAAATAATTTTGCCTGGCTTTAGGACAATAAGGTTTTCTATATTAACTCTTAAATTCATTCTAGAAAAAAAAACATGATTCATGCGGAGTAACTTCTGATTGAAGTTACCTCCCTTGCACTTTTTGGTAATTTTTTTATGTTTTTCTATAATTCAATTCACAAGAGTTTCATTTTTTTCTATCCTATTCATTGAAGAGTTCCTGAGTGGTTACAAGTGGTCTATGAATCTAAGAGTTAACATGCAGTTGTTTACTTTCTTTGCTTTTACCGTGATATAAAATTAACATGAGTTTAGCCCTTTGTTTTATTGCTACCATCAAGCTGTCTTAAGATTAGTTGACTAAAAATAGTCCCATGATTTTTGTCTTGAGCTACTAGGCTCTACCAGTGATCCCTATTTTCAATTGCATGACTTCTGTCAGGAACTACAAAAACATTCTGATCTCCTGTCTATGGGTGAACTCCTGTTGACAAGTGGTCAGTATCAACGATCTGAAATCCAAGATATAAAACTTGTGAATGTTTTAGATCAGTGATTCTCAAACGGGAGGCACTTGGTACCCAGTAAAGGAATTTTAACTAGGATAGAAATTGAAGAATTTTAGTCAGAGGAACGTATAATGGTGAAGAAAATACTAGATGGCAATTTAAAATGAATTGAGGAAAACTAGTATTGCAAGGGGGATAATGTGACCTGGGACTCTGAGAACTACTGTTTCATATGCACAAAACTCAAGCAGTTTAAAGATAAACTTCTTGATTAATCAACAGATTAGGGCTGAAATATCTTTGAATGAACTGATAACCCTTCTATTAAAGTTTTATATATTCACTTTCCCAAATAGATAATTGGATGTGAAATTTTGGTCATATTTATATAATAGAACAAACCAATTCACTTGTACTAATAAATCCATTATAATTGAACAATACCTTGATCAGAGGGAGGGTTTGATGTATTGGTATTAATACACAATTTGCCACATTATACTAAGGATTAATCATGTCATTAAAAAGTAAAAATTCAGATTCTTTTTTTTTTTTTTTCTTTTTAAAACTTTAGTGTTTAACCCATTTGAGACTCATGAAACATATATCCCAAGGTTTCTATGAATGCTGGAATATACATGCCCTGCAGATCTTTTGGAAGTCTACTGGGATGTATGTGTCACGAAAAATAAAGTAAATGAGATTTTCCCAGCTTTTCCAGAATATTTGTTTTCATAATTTTATATTCATTTCTGTTCAGAGTAATGGTAAAACCTAAACGACAATAAATGTCCAATGGGACCCATCATTATTTTAGTTCAAAATATGGAAAATTCAGGCATTAAGGACCTTAATAGGTTAGTCTTGAAAGAAATAATAAATTGTGTGCAAATCAATGTAACCTTTGCAGAAGTTTAGTTTATTTTTTGTGTTATTTACTTTTTCCTGCCTTGAAAAGATTTTAAAGATGAACCCTGGAAATTTAAATTCCTTTGCCCTGTAGATTAACCTCTCTACTTACTACAGTGAGTAAATATCACCTCACTTATTCTGCTGTCTTTAAAAAAGTTTTTTATTATGCAGCTTTTTAGGTTTGCTTATATACTTTTGTCTGTAGTAACATCTTGGTGTGATACCTTCTTGCTGACTTGCAGTCTCTCACACCTACCACAACTTTTTAGGTGTGGTTTCATATCTGCTAGTTTAAACAGATTCCAGACACTCCACTCTACACTTGTGTATAGACTTAGTTAATATCTGTGGCCTTTAACCTGTTCACTGCCACAGCCGAGATAACTCGTCTTAGCAAGCTGGTGGTCCAATGCCGCGGATGAGATAACTCTTCTTAGTAATTCATCAGTCCCAGTGCAGCGATTATTCTTTTGCAAGATGGCAAAACCTAGAAAGTGTAAAGTATGTTTACAAAATACAAAACGGGCTGCAAGAGAGTAGATATAAATGTACTGAATGTTTGGCCTTTATGTAGATCCATATTTTAAGATAGTTTAAACGAGTATGAAATATTAGAATATTTCATTTTAATACATCTATGTATATAATTACATTTATTAGATATTCTATTGTATGTATTAGTTGATTTGTATGAAAATAAAACCGTTTTAAACATGCCATGAAGACTTCCTATTTTCATAAATTCTGTGAGGAAAAGCCGGCACAGGAGTTAAAAAAATATAAGTTGCATTGAACAGGTTAACATTGTGGAATGTTGCAGTCAGAACGTGAAGGAGATAAAAGGATTTATTTTAAGAAAATTATGCTGTAACTGTAAAAATTGAATTGTTTTAATCAGTCTTGTATCCTCACTTCATATTATCAATGACACTTGTTTCTTTTTTAAAAATCTGAGATACAATTCCTTGCTTTTCTTTCTTACTACCAGACTTGTAATTGATCAGCTCAGTAATTGCTACTGTTATTTATTTGAGATGGGATTTACCCACTTCCCCACAAGATCAGAATGTGACACAATCCATTTGAGATGGTGTGGTCATGTAGAACCTGTTCCTGTTAGCATTGGTATTTTTTCCTGTTTAGCAAAATACCTCCACTCCAAATCCATGTGACCTTAAAGGGAATATTAAATATCTTGAGCAGCAATCCGTGGGAAAATTGAATCATTTTAAGCTCTATGAAGTATTTTCTTTTTTAGTTTTTGCTTTAACCATTTCTTTGTCTTAGAAATTTTTAGTTTTTAAATAGTCATGCAAAGTATACAACAGAATACATTAAACTTGAATATTTGAACTCTGCCAATTTTAGCACAAAACCATTCCTACAGCACCCAGTAAAGACTGCTTAATTGACTTACATGACCGTCCTACAAACCATTATACATTATACCGCAGGGAATGCTTCTAAAAGGATTATGCATACTCTGAAAGGCTGTAGGGACATTTTTTAATTGCATTTATTTATTCTAGTACATTACAAGAGGCTTTTTAAAATCATAAGTGTCTTTGATTGTGAAATTGCTGTCTTTCTAATTTCAAGCCTTCCAAATTTTAGAAATCTTTAAATAGTCCAAATTTTTTACAATCATTTTGTACTCTAAACTTCATGGCTTGGCTTCGCAAACAAAGATTTAGGATGTTTTCCATGTCTCTTGCAGGCCCAGTGAGGCCAATGCAGGAGAGGCAAGCCTTCCCATAACAGTTGCAGTAGAAGGTTTGGCAGCCGGGGAACCTCCTATTTTGCGGTGCTGCCTTTTTTTTCTTTTTCTTCTGCTCTTGTTTTACGGTTTGCTTCGGTGATGGAAGTTGCCTGATAGACTTTAAAACTTGTGTGTATAATTTACATTAGTCAAGTTTAGATAAAATGTTTCCTGTTATATTAACTCATTGTTTGTCTATTTAGATAATCTTTAGTAAGAGGCATATTTCAGTTCATATCTGGTAAATCACCATTAAATGCTGGATGAAACTAATAATAGAAAGAACCAACCATAGAATACTTTATTTCAAGATTAATATACTTAATGTTGTTCGGATTGAGATAACTTAAATATGGAGCAGACTCTAGATTCATTTTAAGAAAAGGCTAAATTTTTCTGTTATCTGATCAAGACAAAATTATCATAACCTAAATTGACAATGAACTTTACACTATGAATCTTTTTTTCTAATGTACAATATCAGAACCGTATTCTGAAAAGCACTCAACAGACCATTAATTATAAATTACTGGTTCAAGCGAAGCAAAACTGGATATTGACAAAGATTTCTGTACAATTTTTCAATAATGTTAACTGGACTTCCTTGAGGCAAAAGGGATGCGAGTTTGAGTCTCACCAAGAGCATATCCTTTATTTCCAATCTGCACTGTTTACTCGCTGCCATAGATTGATGGCCTGAGTAAAGTTACAATAAAATGCAACAAAAAAAGGTTAGGTTGAAAGATAATATTAGTAAAAAATTAATAATGGTTAATCCTTTGGCTGTTACTTTAATGTGCATCAATTTATTAGGACCAACCAATCTTGCACAAAGCAACTCTAATGGAATACTGAGAATTCAATGTCAAATAATATATATGAAAGAGAACCTACTTTTTTTTCTATGTAGAAATACAAGGTGAACAGTCAAGTTCTTCAGTTGTCTGTTTCTTCTTAAGTATTAGCATTAGTTAGTGGCTTTTAGTACTGGTTAGTAATTGAGAAGATAGGGAGGAAAAATAGAATATAGTGTTGTTAGCATTTAGAAGATTCAGTTGATCTTTAGATATGCTGATTTAGGAGATGCTGAAATAGGTGTGACTAGCTTCGTTCACAGGTTGATTCTGACTGATGAGTATTGCCTAAAAGCGCAGCAAATTAGGGATGCTGAGGTTGACCCCAAGGTCAACTGCCGAGACAACAGGAAGTACTTCTAAAAATAGCACAAGCTGACTCCTGTTGTCCAGAGGGTTATGACACCCACCCTCTTGCTTCCATCAATCAAATTAGTTTCCTTTCTAGGTATTTATTCCCAAGAAGTGACTTTGTTAACTTGTAAAGATCCAAAGATAAGATCTTTTATGAGGAGGTTTTTTTGTTTTGTTTTTTTTTTTTTTTTTACTGGAAAGTGCTGACATTTTACATGTACCACTGTGACCAAAGAGTAGTTATTCTTTTACTCCCATCTATTTGTTTTGAGCCTTCTTTCTACAAAGTGTTGAGTCGTTTTAGTAGCCTACCTTTACATGTAGGTAGGCACATACAAGAATTATGTATGCAGCAAGGTTTACTGCAAGGGTGTAAGCTGAAGCTTGTATATCTTTATTTTGTTTACATTTCCTCTTCTATTCACCACTCTGTTATACATGCACTTATCTATGTTGTTTTTCACTTCATGCTCTTAAACAAGAGGGGTGTGTAAATGTGGTTAGGAATGTAAGCTGATGAGGCTCATGGGGATAGATTAAAATATATATATTTTTAGTGGGTCTCTCATAAACAATATCAACCAGAGCAAAAAGTAAAAAATCACAATTGGCTTGAATAAAAATTGTTTATCTATCATAAAGACATGTATTAGTAGAGAACCATCTATCTATCTATCTAA
>VCCN01001294.1:5197250-5222181 GCA_006491835.1 Architeuthis dux
GTAAACTATTTGATTATTTTACGTATTTTGTCAACGGAATTTAAAAAAAAAACTTTTTAAACAATCTTTTCTTTTCTTTTCCTTTCCACATTTATAGAAACAACTAAAAACATCTAGAATCTAGGGAAGTTTAGCGTCCCAAATTATCGCGCTTGAGGATATTGCAAACACAAATGAAGAATTACAATCTATTTTATTACAACACAAGTACAGATAATACGACACAAATAAAGATTTTCATAATACAATGTTTACTCACCTCAGTTGAGGTTATTTCTGAATTTAAATGTTTTTAATTTAATTATAGGGGAATTGGTATAGTAAAAACTTACGAAAGGGCACGAATACGAAATAAATTTAATTTAATTTTTTTTTTAAATTTAATTTTAAATTGACGAAATGGTTAGTGTTAATTTTGATTTTTAATTTTTAAATATTTAATTTGAATTTAAATAAGAATTTACACCAGGTATTTTTCAAAACGAACGGAAAGCATGTGCAATAAATAGGGACGCTAAAATACGATTTAGCTATTCTAGATGTTTTTGAATATTTGGCTGAATTCCGGAATGTCATTTGATTTTACAGAAAATGAATTTAATCAAAACAATAACAATATAATTTAAATTTATTTACCTTTTTATTTAAAGCTTCTGATTATTAATGAGAATATATTATTACAGACAACCGATGATATTCACAATAAAAACTGTAAGAATGTAATATTGTTTTAAATCAATTTAATTAAGAATTTATTTTAATTCAATTTAAAATTGTTATTTAATGGAAAACTAAAAATCAATTTTATTTGTATTTTGTGTAACGTTGTAAATTGTTACTGTTTTTATTAAAATCATTTTGTGTAAAGAAAAAAAGATAGATTAAAAAGAAAAAATTCCGTTAACGTTGCTATGCTTTTTTTTTGGGGGGGGGGGTGTTTAAATCGTTGACACCCTATTTTGATAACATTATTAAAAATAGAAAAATCTCGTTCTCAATTGTTTTCTTGTTTTTGCTGGAAAGTTTTGTCAAAAAAAACAAACAGATTTTCATTAACAATGTAGGATTTGAAAATCAATTGGTATTGCAAAATTATTTATTTGTACATGACTCATTAAATAAGGTATCCCCACCTTTTCTTCAATAGTATTTTAGACGAACGAAAGAAATTCATTCATTAAAGTACAAAAGGCTCCAAATTGTGATGCCTCTATGTTCCGTCTTGAATAACTAGATATGGATTAAATTCGATCACCAAAATTGATTGGAATAATTTTACAAAAAATTTAGGTGATCACGATTTAAACTTATATCTAATATTAAATATAAATTTCATTCAATCCTATATATAAATTCAACCATATATCTATATTTAATCTTTTTCTTGATTCCTTTTTCTTCCCCACCCCCTAATATAATCTTTATTGACATACTCTGCCATACTCTGCCATACTCTGCCATAACCATTCCCCTTTCCCACAATGTGACTTTGAAGAAAATTCTGACAAATACTTTTAAATGAAAAAATGAAAACCTATAGGTAATGCTCCTAGATCAGAATACTGCATGAGCATTACCACTCCCAAACTGAGAAAAAAAGCATAGCATTTGTCTGTTTTGGCCGAAAAAAGTAAACAATACTTGAGTTGCATTAACAAATTTTTGCGCAGTAAAAGACGGAGATTTAAAAAAAATGGATCATGTTCACATCAGGCATCCTAAAATTTGTTGAATCGAAAAGAGACACATTATTCCACGACACTGATGTCACTGAAATGTCTATTTTTTCAATGCATGAGGCAGAAAGATCTCTCGTATATAATTTTTAGTTCAAATCCCTCTGGGATATAAAAAATGTAGATTTTTTCTTGTTTTATATCCACAGGCGGTAACTATGTTAGTCTTTTTTACACTTTCTATTGTTGAAAACTATTTTTCATGCATTTGATATCACTTTATGGAAGTTAGTACAAGTACAGTGCTCCCTACAGAGCTAGTAGTATTGGCTTATTTTTGCATCTCCTACTCCAATGACTGTGATCCCAAATTACCTAATCCTAACAATACTGTTGTACCACATTAGGGTTAAGGTTAGTTAATTCGGGACCAGTCATTAGAGATGCAAACATGAAGCAATACTACTGGCTATGAAAGAATCATATTTCTTTTTAGGAACCGTTCTACTTGTACCTTTTTTAGTAATTCTTTATGTGGATGTCTAAGTAAAGAACTTCATTTTGTATTAATTATTTACTTTGGAAAGCTCTGGTCTTGGAGACTTAGTCCTTCAACTAATCATTGTATTCTGTGGATGACTTGAGTAGATTGGGTGCAGAAAATTGAACTTGAAATTGCTTTATTCTCCAAGGTAGAGCGTTTTAATATTATTGCACAAACAAAGAATCTACTACAATATGCTCTCTTTGCTGTGTTATAGTAACATACATACAGAAACTGAATCCTTATAATTCAGATGGCCAGAATGATGGCTAGTTAGTAAGATGTCAAAGATTGATAGTAAATCTCTTAACACATTTACTGCCAAACAATGCACGTGTGCATCCATTCTACTGTTTTATTTAAGGCACTGCAAATAGCTGCAGCAACACGCTAGACTCAGTTTCTGCCTTGAGGCACTCAGCAGAGGATGTGCTTATTTTGTTGTGTTGTTTGTTGCCCTGTCCAAGGTAGCAGTGAATGTGTTAAGGATTTCTTCCAGATAAAAATACACATGCCAAGTTTGCATTTCTAACCCCAGGGGTTCAAACTCGGGAAATTTATAGTAAAGATAGCATTTGAATTAGTCTAATATTCACCTCATTATTTTATTTAAATATTTTTTTTTTTATGGACCCTTATAAATGGAAAGCTCTTGCAGAAGGCAAAAAGGCTCTAATTTCTCATTGGATCTGTCTAGCAAAATTTACATAGCAAGAGCAAAAAATGACTAATGCCATAAGAAGCCAATCCTTATGATGTTTCTGAATATGTTACTATTTTTATCTTCTATCTACAGTGAAATTTTGGAAACTTGAACTGTTTTGCTTCAAAAAGAAAAAAGTAACTGCAACTTTTGAGTGGTTAAAAAATGTTCAATGTTTAAATGTGCTTTTGAATTCAAATGTTTCACCATATATTTCATATATAGGCATAAAAATATATAGAAAAACATTGTCACATTTTCAGCTGTGAATGTCCAATGTGGTTGCCAAGATTATATCTAGAAGTTTTAAAAGGAGTCATTATGCAGGATTTTATCAGAATTGTTTTTCTTTTCTTTAGAACATTCAGCATGAAAACTTGTGATCCTGACATCAATTTTGTAACCACTAGGCTACCTTTACTTATATGCTTTGCTTTTTAATTTCATACAAAGTATAAAGTCTGGAAACAAATTAAATTCCTAAAATGTGACTTACTCTTTGGTTTGTGTTCAAACTCCGATTTTTTTACTAGAATAAAAGACTGGGTAAACTAGAAAGCACTCAGAGAGCGCATGTCATCACTAAAAACTGAACAATCAGGTTACAGATCTTGGACTATACCATAACAAAAGCTTGTAGTAATTATTCATCAGAGACACTCCTTAGATTGAGCTACTTTGTTATTACATCCAAAAAGTCCAAAAATTATCCTAGTATTTTGATAATGCATGGATCTGTACACTTAAGTTTTTCTCTCGTTTTGATATATGTGCTTTCTGACATTCTTACCCTTCTATAATAAAAGATCATCCTTGCCAACAAGCAAGCTAATGTCTATGCAATACCCATTCTTTTTGTTTGCAAATAATTGAAATGAATAAAATCAGATGCACTGCATCAACTAATTGCTTTCTTTTCTATTTTTAACTTTCTGGGTTATATTCTGATATTTCCTTGTATAATTATTTTCAGACTAGCATTGTAACCATCAAAATTGACGGGATTATTTACATATAGATGAATTATATAAATATTTTAGTATAAATAGCTGAGTGGGTATATATCATATTTAGTGACCATTGTGCACTTGGTGGTGAGTTTTTGCAATTTGGCGTGATGTTAGATATGAACAGAACATTTTCAAAAACCACTGCAAACAAGTTGGTGTTGATCTGTGGTGACATGTGTGTGCAATCTAATCTCATGTCTCCACTGCTGGTAGCCCCAGAATGTGTAATACCACTAATTATATGTATTTTGTTATGAGAAATCCATTTCCAGCATAATTTTTGCTTTTCAAGTTAATTTTAAGGTTAGAAATCACCTTTAAAAAATCTTTTAATTAAAATTACCATAGCTTGGGATTTGAATTTCATTTAATCTCTATACAAACACATATACTCTGATAAATAGATAGTCCAGCCTAAACTATCTTTAACTATCGACTCTTACATATTTATGATCAGCTAGATCAGGTCCCATATCATTGTTTGTGCAGCCTCTTATCTGTTATGTTGAGTAATATTAGTAGGAGGAGGTGAGTCGTGAGGAGGTTGTGGTGGGAGTAGGAAAGGGGGACAGAGGTTGCATGTGCAACTCACATATAGAATCAACGAGAGACATGGTGATAGGAAGAGTGGAGTGTTGGGAGGATAGGATGCAGTGCTGGGAGAGACAATGCCCAGGGAGGGAGGAGGAGAGACAGGCATTACATGCACAATGCACATAGAGAATCAACGGGAGATACATGCAGATACATGGTGGTAGGAAGGGTGCCCACCCCACACTCCCACCACCTCTTCTGCCGTTGTTGTGCATGTTACTTCTTCTGTCTGTCTCCCCTCCACACACCTCTTCTCACCCCTCCTCCCGCCAACCCTTTAAACTACTACCAAGTCTTTGCATGTCTTTCATTTATTCTGTGAGTTGCGCATGCAACATATGTCAGTCTCTCCCTCCCTCCATTTGCCTCGACACTCCCACCACTGCACCCCCACCCCTCCTCCCGACACTCTTCTTCCCACCTATTAGACTATTCTTAAATGAAGAAGGCTGCACAAACAATGATGTGAAGACCTGATCAAGTCTATCATAGATATATAATATGTATAGTCAAGCCTAAGGTATGTTTAACTATTTGTTTGTACAGAAACTAAATGAAATACAAATCCGGAACCATTGTGATTTTAATAAAGACATTAAAAAGTGATTTCTGACTCTAAAATGAACTTGAAAAGCAAAAATAATGCTGGAAATGGATTTCCCATAACGAGATACCTATACTTAGTGATATTACATAATAATCTGGTGCTACTCGCAATAGAGATATATGAGATTGACACTTTTTGGATGTGGCCATATTGGATTGCGCACAGGCCACCACAGATCGACGCCATTCTTATGAATTCCCTTGCCACTAAAATGAATTTCTTGCAAACAACAAAAAACAAACACATACTGCAAACAAAATTTATTTTTGTGTCAATTTTCTACAACTCTTCATATTTTCTGATTTTTAATAATTTCAAAATAATAAGGCAACAGGATTGAGTAATTTCTTTTTTGATATGAGAAAAAGATCAGTTTTATTCATGAAAAGTCAGATGCCAATATTTACTGGAATTGTTTTCTGTGCTACTACTAAGACATCAGCAGTAGTAGTGATGTAGACATGAACACACATGCAGTAGATCCTTGCTTTACCCACTTTACTCTCTTTTTGTCATGCTAAAACAAACTAAAAAGCAACATGGGCTTCTATATTATAAGACTTGTTTAAGTCTTTGATATAGTTATGAGCAGTTGTGTTGTGAATTGTGTCCTGGTGGAGGATTCATCCTTCTGCCGAAGTTCTGAAAAACATTGCTTGGGATTCATCCTGTGACCCTAGTCCAGCAAGCTCAGGATTCGTCCTATGACTATGTTGAGCCTGCCCTAATATCCTTGTGACATTAGTCGTGGGGACTAGGGAGATTTTTCGAACTGCCTGAACGTACGCATGCGGGACCACCACCACTCTAAATCGACCTTGTGTCAAATTTGCCCTCGTGAATTATATAAATTTATAAATATAAAACCTGATTAATATGACATTCATTATATTTTTATTTATTTATTTTTTAAAAAATTTTTAAATTGGTGCTCTATTCATATATTTGTCCAAAATCTTATTTCTTATATTCAAAATAGAATAGATTTTTTTTTTTCTCTATTTTGAAGCTTGAGCACTATGAATCATAATGCAGAGTGTTCAAGCTTCAAAATAAAAATAAACTGAGTATTGTAGCTCTAAAAATAACATGGTTCGTTGAGCACTTACCATGTGCAGCCACTCGTGTTTTCAAGTTTTATGAGACCCTCTGATGTAACTTTTTAACAGGGGGGGGGGGGCTTCAAGCTTTATATAGCTTAGGGCCTCACCAAGTCTAAATCCAGCACTGTTCTATGTGATGAACTTTTATTTATAGATTGTTCTAGTTTTTTTATGATTGTTTGCAATCACTTCAGATACACATGACTTAAGACAAAGTACTGTGTCCTTTCTTCTACAAAAACGGGAATTCTGCAAGAAAGAATAGCTTTCTATTTTGCAGGATTCATTTCCCCCCCCCCAACACACATGGTTACATGTAACCAGACCCAATTAGAAATATCTTTGGAAATTAGCCAAAAATTCACTAGTGCACTCAGATGGGAAAATTACATCTCTAAGACCGTGATTCTCAAATGGGAGGCACTTGGCTCCCAGGGGAGGAAATTCAGTCACGGTAGGAACGTATACTGGAAAGTATAATAGTGAAAAAATTACTCTACGACAATTCGAAATGGTGAAAAAGTTACTAGATGACCACTCGAAATGGGAGAGGAATTGAGGCAACCTGGGATCACGAGAGAGGGAGAGAGGAATGTGACCTTGGACTCTGAGAACCACTGCTCTAAGACCTAAGAATATTTGTAAAATTTTTCCCCTTCTAATTTTGTAGAAACTTGCACTAACCTTTTTTCTTTTTGTAACAATGCATTTTTCCTTCAACCACTTTTTTTTCTTCTTTTTTTTAAATACACAAGGTATGGCAATAATGTTAATTTTTAGCACATTAATCTCTGAAGATTGGAGAAAGCAAATGTCAAATAATCTACTTAAAATGTTCCCTTATGACTATCATCACTATTATCTGCTTTGAAAAAATTTAACATATATTCCCTGTTAATGGCTGCCTTAAAGGCAACAATTTGTATCATTTTGAAAGTATCATTAATTCAATGAAAGTTCTGAAAGCACCCTTTCCTTACTTTTTACCTTTTACCTGATATATATTTCAGACCCGTGTCTTCATCTTTGTCAGATCAAATTTAAGCAGATACATATTAATCAACTGATATATTCTAGTTAAAAAGCTGAAGAGTTGATTCTTTCATAAACAAAGGGAGTTGAACAATATGAAACTTAAAAAATTGAAGTCTCATTAAAAAAAATCTACCATCATTTGGTTTGAACCTATTAAACTAAGCTTGAAATGTAGCTACAATCCTAAAGTATCACACACTTTATATTTATTAAGCCTTAGCACAATACAATCTCCCTCATTTATATTGGTCTGGTTTATGTTCAACCAAAATTCTATAGAAAAGCTCAAGGATTTTTCCTCTGGCATTTTAATCTGTTGTAATAAGCTCTTCAGCCAGCCACAGATGTAATTATCAGCTTAGAATTATTTCAATTTTTAAATGCAACACAAAATGAAGATACAAACAATTGTGTAGAAATATGGGAGAATTTAATTCCTTTTATGTGGCTCTCTGGTAATCGCATATGACCATCTCTTCTATATGATTTTGTTCTTTGTATGATCTGATTTTATTTATTTATTTACCTCTGCCAGTATTGAAACTAAGCACCAAAACATATAGCATGTTGAATGGCTCATAGAACATCTACAGGTGTTTGTTTTTCATTGAATTTTTGCTGACAATTCTTTTAATGAATTTCATTTATTGAATTAGACACTATTATCTGCTGTAACAATTTGTCAAATAAATCTTTGTAAATTGTTACTCTTATTAATCACTGCTACCAAAGGTTTACGTTATTCATGTGTTCACACATTTATATATCTATGTATCCAGACTTTGCCCAGCCCTAACCGTTCATAGTAGAAATTTGTAGTTTTGTACACACACTCCCCTCAATGAGTAGGGAAAATACTTTTTATTGTTTTTTGAAAATTCCCCTCCAAAATAGGGTTTTAGAGGGGGGGTTCAATCTTCAATGAAAGCTTATGCTAAATTAGTCACTAGTTTGTGCCCGCTTGTTTTTTGAAAATTCAGACATTTTTTTAGTGATCACAACCTGACTTTTTAATTGATCACCCCCAACCCAGCATATATGGGTGACGGTAATTCATAATTTCCTTTGGAATGCTAGTTTTTATTTTTGTAATCCAAAAGTAGCTTCCCCTTCTTATTTGAATTTACCAACATGAAACAAAAGGGCGCTGTAGTCACTATTTGGAAATTATTTTGGTAAGGTAGAAATAACAAAACTGAAAGCATCAGTAAATCTTTGCTGTAAAAATTTGTTTGGATAGTCCTTCCTGCTGATATCCTTTTTGTAATTCACTTTCTAATTAGGAAATGTGCATTTTTCCTTACCTTCTTGTAGTAATTTGTTTATGAAGTATTTAGTGTTCCCTTGTGCTAGTCACCCATACCTGCATTTTAAGACCCGGATATGCCTTGCTACCATTACTGAAAAAATAAGCAATTAAAATAAGTAAACAAATGTAAGAGTTAGTGCTAAAGCAGGCAGTTACAGGAGCACTTCAGGGTTGACATTACCCAATAGTGACCTAGTAACCTCTGTCAACCAGAAATAACCTCTTTCTTTGGTATACAGGATAATTACTTTTTTCTTCCAATTCTCTTGCCATTTCTTAACAATTGTTGGGGTTGACTGCTTGGTGGTAAAAATTCCTTCACTTAGTATGTTTTGTTAACAAACTAAACATGGAAGATTATGCATATATTTAATGCTTTACACATTTCACTTTGTGAAGTAACATGTTAAAGATTTTCAATCTTAATATTTTTGATTATTATACACTGATTTACTTGGAGTAGTGTCCTCATCTTGGTTGTTATAGTCTCAATGTTTCAGCCATTGTACCTTATGTCCTTCTTCAGGCGCCTGTCATAGTTGGTAACCTTCTGAGAGTTTCGAAGAAAACCCTTTATTCAATCCATGGGGGTAGATTGTTCTCATTCCCATGCTCATTTAATTCTTCCTACTTTGTCCTTCTGGTGTTGCTTGTCTGCCTCTTCTACTGAACTAGAGTATATAACTTTTTTCTTTTTTTTGCACTACCTGATCCAGAGATTGGCCTCAGAACTGCCAGTCAGGTTACTAGATACATTTAACCAACACTTTTATCCACTAGGCCATGTGTCTTGTATAATAATTCCTCATCACAGAAATTCAGACAAAAATAATATTTTTAAATCCTGACTTGATTTGAAAGTTTTGATAATCTTGAAAAAAGGCATCTCCAATATTAGCCAGCTAATGTGAGAAAGCCAATGGAAACCCAGTTTATTTGAACTGCTATAAATGTATGTTGGGTTTAGCAACATTCCCTAAATACAAAAAATGAATGTGCTTTCACTCTATACTTGGTTAACTCTTTCAAGACATATATACCGAGGCTTCTATGACTGCTGGGATATATATGTCCCATAGATCTCTTTTGTGACAAGAAAAATAAAGTAAATGAGATTTTCCAGGCTTGTAAATCATCATAGTATGAAACGCTCTGAATACTCAGTGTTTGTCTGCATGCTCTTCACCATCTTTTACTAGTTTGTTCTGCACTCTGGGTTGGTCAGTTTGACCTGATATTCACAGCCTTTGCTTCTAGGCTTAGCAGGTTGGTAGAAAAGCAGAATGTATGAAATATTTTCTTTATCTCTGTGTCATGTGGTTCTTGTGCATGGACTAGATACAAAATTAGATAATTATTTTAGAATGCGCCCTGCCTTCCACCCAAATAAAGAGATTTTAGTTTTTTGAGTATTAGAATTTTAAAATTTATTTAAATTTCATTTTTTTTTTTTTTTTTTTTTTTTTTTTATAGAAGGAAATATTTGACTAATTTGAATTAGTTTCGGTTGCTTGTTCTGCTTTGAAGGTTTTTGGAAAAGACAGTAACTACTAGCAACAGCTTAAAGATTGTTTGCTATTCCTTGTCAGTTTTATTGTCTGTTAAATATCAAAAGTAAATGATCAAAATAGAAACTTAGTCTATTGTTAATAACATGTTCTAACATATTCAAAAGGTTTTTCGGATGATTGAACTCCTTTTTGTTTATGTTGTTAACACATTTCGGCCGATCCATTCTATGGCCTTCTTCAGGTGTACTATCTGAATGTGATGGTGGTAAACAGAAATTTTTCAGATAGTACACAAGAAGGCTGTAGAATGGATCAGCCGAAACATTGTTAACAATACTAACAACAAGGAGTTCAATCGTCTGAAAATCTCTTTGAATGTTAATAACCCTTCTCGAAACTATTGACAGTAACTAACATATTATACTTGACATGTTCACTGCTACCTTGGATATTTGAACCCTTGCATAATACGATGTATGTTTTTGTTAGTTACCATTAGGAATTGCTAAAATGCCTTATTTTAGTAAATAAAACTGAATTTATTAAACTATAAAGAATGATGCTCAGCATTAGATTGTGCATCCATTTCCATGGATATGTGTCCATTTTCCGAGCCAATGTAATGGGTTCACATTTGTGCCAGAGGAAATATGCAACATGCCACAAGACGCACGTGTGTCGCGTGGCAGTGAACATGTTAACCATACTGCACCATGAGTTTTATACTAGTATAACTAATGGAAATGAAATGGACATAGCAAAAAAAACTCTTAATCTTTCAGTAGCTTTCACAAACACACCTCTTGCAAACAGTATAAATTGTTTTAAATCCAATTTTTATATTGGGGTATTATAAATTCAAAAACACCTCACTAATTATAGAACTAAAAATATCAAGCACCAAATTAAATAGGTTTAAGAGAGTATTGTCTCTCTTAAACCAAATTAGATTTTAATTTTGTGCAAGATGAGTTCACTATCTAATTATAATTTTCTTTTAAGCTTTTCCAGGTGATCTTGCCAATAGATCCCTTGTGTAGCTCTAAAGATTATGTCAATGGCAAAAGATTAATCCTGAGATCAATGGGCAGAACTAAATCGATGTAGTAAAAACAGAAGAAAAAGAAATCTGAAAATCACCCGAAACCCATGTTCTAAAATACATTTCCTAATGAAGTTGTGGTTATTTTCTATAGTTTTGAGAAGGGTCATTAACATTCAAATAGTTCTTTGGACAATTGAACTCCTTGTTGTTTGTGTTAACATCCTGAGGGAGGCCGAAGAAAGTTAAGTACCTTAAAGTTAAGCAAAATAAATTAATTTTTAGTGTAGAGTTTTAGTGAAATCTTGACAATTTTACCTCTCTTGGTTTTTGTTTGAAAAATTAATAATGGTGTTCAGTGTGTATCTAGAAATTCTTTATTTTAATTATAATCTTAGGTTGTTCATTTTTATGAAACTAAATGGAAATTTAAAGATTGAAACTAATGTTCTTTTCTTCTCTTGTTAGAAACCATTTCAACAATTTGATCATATTTTCTTAAGCAAGATTAAAAAGATTATTTTGTGATGCACTATCCCAATTAATTTTTAGTACTTTGTAGGTGACTTTGTTCACCAAGCAATCACCTAACAATTGTGCGTTTGAATTTCATGGTTGTGTTATCTGTTCAAGTATGACTGAAATTGACATAAAAATGTACAGGCTTTAAAAGTTACTAAGTGCAAAAAATCTTGGCACTCTTGAAAAAGAATGCAGAGTGCATAAGGTTAAACCATTTTTAAAAATCTTTTTATTCAATGTGAAAAGTTTCTTAACTTGTTAAACCTCATGAAAAGATTCAGATATATTTGAATTTCTTTGGGATGATTTTTTAATTTTTTAAGTAAAGAAACTACTCCATTGTTTCAAATGGTGGGTAGAAGATATTTTTATTTTAAAAAAGTTTCTTTAAGTGGAAGAGTCCATTGTTATGGACAGAGAAACAGAAAAGATCACTTTGTTCATTATAAAAGAAGATAAAGGCCCTCTTAAGAGCTCTTCTCAGATTCCACGGTCCCTTGTCAAACAGGGATACAAAGCAAACACAGAAATTAATTTATTATTTCAGTTTATAGCCTCCTTCAAATGTGCCAGAGCCCTGAAGTGGGGCATGTGCCCCCCCCCCCTGATGAAAATTTATTAACTAAAAGGTTTATGGTTACTTATTTCCAAAACACTCACCTTCACTTTCTAATTTTCTTTTATTAATATACATCTTTTGCTGTTTCAAGATTTGTTTTCTAAATGCAAACTTTAGCAGATTTTTTTTTTTTTCGGGATTTGACAAATCTTTTTTTTCCTTCACAAAGGTGTGTGCACAATGAATTCTTGTGCAAATGTGAACTTGTTTCAACAAATTATTGATATTCAAATGTTGTATTTGAAAAAAATTATGACAATAGTATGTGCTCCAACTTTTTTGACTTCTGAAATTAAACATAGTGACGGTGATTATATATTGTGATAAAAGACTTAACCAGTGTTCCCTTCAATTTTTAGTAGACAGTTTGTGCTAAAATCTTATGTTGTGCAAATTTTTTTTTTCCTTCGACTAAAGTATGTGTGCACTGAATGCTGGTGCAAATGTGAACTGTAAATTAGTGATGTACAAATCTGGTATTTGAAGAACTAATTAACTAAAACAGTTAGCTAAGAGGTTATTTTCAGTAATTATAATTATTATGCTTATAATTATAAGTATAATTAATTACTACACTATTTTAATAACTAACCTTTAGTACGCTGGTTGCAAAGCGTGTATGCGCATGCACACGTGCACAGCTTTGAAAAAACTATCTAATCCGAAAGAGTTTGTGGATGAAAAGGTGATGTCTGAAAGGTTCATAAATTTTAACAAAATAAATTCAATGGAACTAGGTGCTTTTGCAATGTTTTTATTCCTCCTCTTCCCTGTCTCATTCATTGATCCCCCAGGTGATAAGTGAACTATGTCACTTATAAGTGGCTAATACACTCAATTTTGTTTCTAAAATTTTTGAGCATTCCCAAACCCAAGAAATAACTCATATCTGCCAGTTTTACGCTAAGCGTAACACCCTTACAAGCTCTCTTTGGCTTTTCTGGTACTTCAGGACACATTTTGTTAATGGACGCCCAAAATACATCAAAATAAAGCACAGATGTTCAGACACAGTTCGAAACTATGGCGACTATAGCTTCATAAGTGTGAAAAAGCATAAAGTGAACCTTTCTAAAGCAGGGGATACCTGTATATTGTTAAAAATATGCTTTAATGAAATTGAGATTCGTGCCTTTTAGTTTCTTTAGAAACCAGTCCAAATTGATCAAACCCACCGTTTAAACTTGATTTTACAGAATTTAATTCATTCTGTTAAGATAAAAGATTTTTTTTAAACTGTTTTTTTAACTATTGTTGATTTATTATTATGGTTAAAATGGTGATTTCTTTTCTTTTTTTTTTTTTTTTTTTTTTTTTTTTTTTTTTTTTCTCACTTTTGAAAAAAAAAAAATCATTATTTCCTAAAAAGGCAATAGTATCCCACTTTCTCATTTTTCATTAAAATTGATATTGGCCCTTATCTAGTTGTCCTTGATTTGAAGCTTTTTCTTCAATTCTATTTTAAGGTTCAAAAAGACTGAGAAAAATTTTAAAGACTTGACTAAATTCTTTTACTAAAATATGCTTCTTCCAAGGGGCTATTCCCCCCTCCCACCTCTACATTTTACAGCTGTTAACATTTTCTTATCACTTGCTCTCTGGGATCTGCATAGTTTTGGTATACTCATGCCACTAAAGTAAACCCACACCTTCTCTATCATTACAGCTCTTTTTTTCTTTTTTTTTTTTTTTGTACATCTATAATTTACCCGTACCTTTCTTGGCTCTGTATTTATCTCTATTTCTCTTCTCTCTTTCTGTCACTTGTTCCATTCGAATATATGCATTTATATACAATTTAAAAGCATAACCAACATACATTGGGACCAACCTCAACTGTGACAAGCAGAATAATTATACTGAATTTTGTTAAAATTCTGAGAAATGTTATCACATTCAAGTTGACCCACATTCATAGTTTTTGCAAATGCTGATTTAACTCTTATTTTAAACAATCTAAAAAGACTTCTAAATGGAAACTGAAAGACATAATTCCACTTTGCCACTTATGGGCTTGTTTTCTGGAGGAAATTGGTATCAATTAAAATAGAAAGGAATTACTTCCTCTTGAAACATCTATCAAAACAATTCTCTGAAAAGAATAAATTGCCCATAGCTGTCAGAAAGCTACTAGACTATTCCAGCCATACTCAATGGGGGCCATATGGCCTCATTGGAGGTACTAGCCTAATGTTTTCAAAACTTTGAAAACTCAAGGACCCATTCTATAAAGGAAATATTCTGGTGGACCCCTATTAGCATTTAGTTTTTAAACTGTAACCAATGAACTACAATAATCAATGTTTTACCTTTTAAAAATCATATTCTAAATGAATTACATTTATTTGAATTTTAATGGTACAGGTCTGTGTACAATAATTGTTTTTTGATAGCTGTGCGATGGATGCTATTGTTTCTCTGCCACAAGATTCGCAATGTCAGGTTTAGAGGGAATACTGCTGCGGAACCCCAAGCATTACTTGACAGACCTACATGGGTCCAGTGACCCCAGTTTCGAAACCACTGACCTAGCCCATTAAAAGGAGGCCATAGATTGAAAAAAAATCTGTTTGTCTTGTATCCAGTTTGGCAGGGGGCCCTGGAACCTTAGAAGATCTCTTAAGAGGGCCTTGCCTAAAAAAAAAAGATTGAAAATGGCTGGCCTATTCTTTTTTTCTTTCTCTCTTTTTTCTTAATAAAGAACAATAGTAACAAGTATGATTAAGATGGAAGTTCTAGTACGGATTTCTTTTTTTTTAAATTTTTCTTTTTTTATGAATACAAAATGACACTGTAGATAGATTAACACACCTGTCAATTTTAAGCACAGGTTCTATCCGAAACCTTTTTAATTTAACCCTCAAATTTCTCCTTTAAAATTATTTCTACATTTAGTTTTATTACGGTTCAGATTTTATCAAAACAATGTCTGCTACCTTTCATTGACATAGCAGAATCTTAAACTAATTGGATCCTGTCAAAGTTGACTGAGAGCTAACATCTTTGCTGTGACTGCATGGGCTGGTAAGGTCCTAGCCCAATGGTTTCAAAACTTTGAAAACTCAAGGACCTCTTCTATAAAAGAAATATTCTGGTGGACCCCTATTAGCATTTAGTTACAGGAGAGTGGTTTGCCTAAGTCAGCCATTCTTACATTTGAAGGGCATAGACAGAAATTTATTTTTATTCAGTCTATCTGTTGTTTGACAGGGGGCTTCTGGGACCTGAGAAGAGCTCTTAAGGGGTCCCCGTGGTCAAAAAAAGGCTGTTGACTCTTGTCTCTTGGTGACCTTTATGGCATGCTATACCTAGATAGCTGGTGATAGGACAGTGTAGGGATGCCTTTACCTAGGGCATTAGTGTGAGCTTCAACTAGAATTCATACTGATACACACATGGAAACACCTATACTCACTGAATGTTCCATTAAGGTACAATGTTCAACTTAGAAGTGTTAAACATAATGCAAACATATGAATGTTTGGGGGGGGGGGTTGTTGCTTGATGGAGGCTGTTATTGGAATATATATATAGTTTGGAATGATAATTGTTTCTCTTTGCCAATTCTATAACATAAGTTTGTCAAATTAAAACCCAAACTCTCTTATGGGAATCAGATGATATATGAATTCAAGCTTTTCTTTAGAGATTTCATCCAAACACTATGATTTATTTATTGCAGAAGTTTCTATAATCTTGTTTTGGGGGGTTGAAAAGGTTGGAAATTTTTCAAAAACAAAAACAAATTCTCACTTAGATTTGGACCAAATGAGTAGTAATACATCTGACTTCCATCTTTAATGTTCAGGCTTTCTTGGCACCCTTTTACAAAAGTATTTTCCTCAAAGTAATCTTCCTGAAAATATAATTTGAAAAGTTGGGTAATAGAGATAACAGTTGATATTAATTCTTACATCTTTGAAGAAAAAATTCATCTTGGTTGTCGAATAGATTACTTTGGAATAACGATATAGACAATGTGTGTACAATCCCCACCACCAAGATGGGTAAATCAGTCTCAAGTAAATTTCATAATAGCTACATTGCCCAATATTATAAATTCAGTTTCAGAAATTAACTTTTAAAACATCAGTAAAAAAATTAATCTTAGAAATTGATGAAGCATATAAAACATGTATGCAATATTGAATATATAAAATGTGTTCAAATGTTTTACAATTCCAGGAATTAGTATTTCAGCCAGCGCAATCTCCAGCCTTCCTTGGGTGGCTGGATGTTGCATTTGGTAATTATATTTTGCTCCTATCCTTCCCCACTCTAACTTAGCTACTACAATTACAATAGTTCTTAGATCCATGACATAAATTCCAGCTACACTTTATTGTTTTCTTACATTTTTCTCACCGGCGCCAATGGTTGGGATTCACCCCCGGTGAGACTGAAAAATCCAGACAATATACTAAAAACTGTAGCACATGCAGTTGATTTGTGGGAGATAGTATTTGTTACATGTGTAGGAAGCCTTAACCCAGGCCTTCCCAAAGTGGGGGTTAAAAATTCAATATATATTTCCTAAATTGCACCTGTGACGGGTGCAATTTAGGAAATATATATATTTTTTTTTTTTAATTTTTATATTTTAGCCTTAGGATCATTATTTGCTGACTATTGCAATTTTTCCTGCAAAAAAAGTAAAACCTTGCAATCGTACATTTGGCAATACTAATTGGACCCAGACAAAATAAACTTCTGGGTCCTATCCCATTTAGTGGGTTAGGACAAAATAAAAAAAAATATCCCATGTGAAAAATTGATGAGGACCGCAACAAATTTCTTTAACAAAAGGAGGTCGTGATTTGAAACGTTTGGGAAGGCCGGCTTTAACCCATTAAATGCAAATGACGGAGACATTTTTATATTCAATTTCTATTGGCTCCTATATGATACTTATTTCTCTACTCAGTATATTTATGGGGCTATTCAATACTACTATATATGACACCACATTCATCCAGCATACTTTCCAGTGTGGTGCTGTCTATTTTAACATCCCTCCAGAGTGGTTAAGACATTCTCTTTATATAATGTTTCCAATTCAATGTCATGATTAAAGTCATTAACTAAAAAAAAAATGTTAAATTACTTACAGTGATGGGAAACTTTTCTTTTTCTTTTTTTTTTTTTCATAGTAAACATTTTTAACATGAAAATTCTACATGTTCTATTGTCAGTAATGTTTGTCTTAATTCCTAATTATTGACAATCTTTCTTTTTTTTTTTTTTTAATGCACAACAGATTGAGTGCCAAAATTTGCTGAAACAAAGATTTTCTGCTGCCAGAAATAGTGCAGAAAATCACTGACGCTTAGTGCGTTATTGGATTAGCAGTAAATTCAGTGGGTAGCAATAAAAGCTGAAACCTTGCCTATGCATGCCAGGTTCAAATGCAGTGCTAAAATGAAACTATGATTGTTTTTCTTTCTTTCCCACGGCCAGAATCTATTCATGTCCAATACCTGTACATGATTATTGAATTGAAGTAAAATTCATTGGATAAAACTAGGGTCGCCAGGCACAAAAGATTCTGTCGCAGCCAAAAAAGCTTGGGGAAACACTGGGTTACATAAACAGCCTAGTTTGTTTTGGTACAATAAGTTCGGTATGTATCATATCTTATCTACCTATTATCAAAGTGTAGTATCTGCTCTTAAGAACAAGTCAGCTTTAGAACATGATTGAAATCTGAAAATGTTAATTTTGGGTTAAGACGAGGTGAAATTTCCTAAAAGAATATTACAGCCTTGTCAGCTGGGGCCTAGAATATGCCGACTGCATCCCCCAAACAGGGGCCACCTATTTTTTTTCACCAAAGTCGCAAGACTATTTTTGGGGATATTTAAACTGATTCCGACATTAAATGACCCATCAAGGGTTGATATGCCGCTAAACAAATCAATCAATCAATAAAAGAATATTAAATTTTTAAAAATATTATTTTATACGCTTAAGATTGCAATTTTAGAAAATTGCAAGTTAGATTTTTAATTTTGTATCTGTGAAAAGCATTTTACTACACTTGACCATTTTAATGTGTATTTGTATGATATAAGCAAGCAATGCAGTAGAATTTGTACCCACAGTAAAATCTGGGCTACTTTTGTTAAAAGCTTTTCACTGTCCAGGCAACACAGAGGAGGGTGTCGGAATCATTTAGCTTTTACTTGCTTTATAATTTCTGACTTGTTCTAACTTGCACTTGATTTAACTATTCTCTCAACAACAAATATCTAAATAGGCATTATCATAATTGATAATGTTTTAAAGGTTGAAAAGCAATGAAATGGCTAAAACAATAAGCTAGATCAAGGGTCAGCAAACTATGGCCTGTAGACCAAAACTAGCCCCATTTCATCCAGTCTGCTGACTTCATTGAATATGTGACGTTGCATACACAAATTGTTTGTTTTCCTTATCTGCTCTTTGTTTATAGAGCAAATATCTCATTTTTGCAGTGGCTTCAAATGGATCAATGTTTTATATAGCTAAAAATGATTTAACATCACACATTCCGGCTGTTCTATTAATATATGCAAAATTTGAACCACAGTTTGACAATATTTTTTTTCTCCTAAAAAGAATTGCATATTAGTTCTCATTGATTGATAGTACATGGAAGTTTATGTAGGTATATACTCCTATAATGAAAAACTTTAAAGTAATATAAAAAAAAAACAAGCTGTTTCCATAGCCTTGTATGATCATTGTTTCATACCCCCCCCCCCCCAATTCGTCTTGGCCCGCAAGACATAAAAACATTTCTAATCTGGCCTGTCTCCAAAACATTTTGCTGACCCCTGAACTAGACTGAACTGGAACCCATTGTGGACTTCAAGCTCTTTAACAGCTCAGCCAACTCAAGTTTCTCTTACATAAATCAGATTTGATCCTATGAGTCCTACAGTTTGTACCAAAACAACCACACAGGAAATAGTTTTTGTCATGGTTTTTTAATATGGAAACTTTGTTCATCTTAGATCAAATTTTAGTAACGATCATTTCTGGTTTTGAAAATCAACCCAATAACTTTGTTGCTAAGATGTAGCACAATCCCTACTAGTGCCAGAACTTCAAATGCTGATTTTCAAGGCAGACAGGTCCTTCCAATATGTAGATTGGTACAACACAATCTTCCTAATCCTTATTCCCTCTTTCCCAATTTGGCTGTTGAATATGATGCTGCAAAATAAATGCTGAACAGTATTTTCACATTCCTTTGCAAAAAAAGTGATTTAAAGCTAGCTTTTGAAAAGTAAGTTGACATTGAGCTTAATGGCCGCCAAAGGCAGCCTTTAAGCGACTGATTTATAGTAACTCTTACGTGAGCTATGCCAACCACTTCTGTTTTCAGCCTGTTGTAATTGATATGTTTTTCAACTGGTATTCTTGTACTTAACTCTTTACTGCCCCCAGCTTTTCCCCTTATCAGTTGCTGGTGAGCGTTGCTCTTGTGTTGTACTGATACAAGGGTGTATCAATAAGCCTGTAGTCAGACACTTGTTATTAGCTGACTTTTGGTCTGAAATTTTCACTTTTCACTGTATAATGTATGTTTGATCTATGTGATTAATATTTACCACTGAATTAAGTACATTGACAAGGAAGATTATTGTATGTGGTTTGTTCTGACTATTTTCCTTGTCTTTGTTGTTTGTTTTTCATGTTTTGGCCATGTACTCTCCAGCCTTCCTCAGGTGTCTGTTGTATTCTGGAATGTCGAATTAGTGGGGGATAGGGGTGCATTCCCTCTCCTGCAAGTCATGTCCAGTTTTTGCATCTCTGTGCTCTTGGGACTGTCGGATGGGAGGGACATGAGACGTTCAAGATAGATCAAGTTATATTATTTTTAACCTATAACTAGTTGGTGTGGGTGGCCTAACAGTTAATAGCACGGAAAATAGAATTGGTGGACAGAATTCAAACTCCAGCTGTGATGGTTCGTATTCAACTCGAAAGGCATGAATCAATCTCTTTTCCACTCCCAGCTATGGGTAAATAGTAGGGCAGACTGGGCTCTTCAGCCTTGGTTGGCAACCAGTCTATGAGACGGACAACTCTAGCTCCAAACCAGAAACAGTCCCATTCCTCATTCTGTGTCATGAGAAGCGGGCAACATACAGAGTAGGGAACATGTTACTGGAACATACAGCTAATCTGGCTCTGATGAAGCTTTGATGGGCCTAGCAAGCCAAAAGTGGATTCATTAATTAATTGCTCAAGTAAAATAAAGGAGAATAAAAACAGCCATATTTCCACCTCCCATGACACCTCAAGTACAAATGGGAGATTTAAAAAAAAAAACATAGTTGGATCCCCTGGTTAAACACCGAGTGATATGGGGATCACTAATTGAAGTCTACATGAGCTAGGAAGATAAACCATGCTGATTTCATTTCACCCTCGACATCCAACCTACAAGTACAGTATTAATTTTATCTCACTACTTATTATACCCCCGCCTCCTCGATATTTTGAGATGATGGGAGTCGGTAATAAAGATCCCTTAAATTATCTGTTTAGTGCACTTGCTCGGAAGAAGGTTCTATTCATGACTCATGATTTTGGAGGTATTACCTTATACACTGCACCAACCCCAAAAGTTCACTTCCTCTTAGGTTCACAAGAGAAAGCATAATTATATTTATATAAATTGCTTTTTAGAATCTGGTTCTGGGTGTTCCCGATTACCTGTTAGCAAAGTACTCAAAAAGACTATCAAATGGGTCTGTTTACTGAAGTTCTGATATGGAATATTTTTTATTAGAGACCATCAACCAAAACTGTCAACATAGGTTTCTTCAGTTTTTAAGTTGGTCTGCCTGGTTGTGTGTGTGTGTGTGTGTGTGTGTCGCATGTACAGGCCACACCAATGGATCTAGAGCACTGAAAATTGAAACATTTGCTCCTTATATTGTTTGTTCAAATTTTACAATTTAAGTTTATGCTAAATTGGTCCCTTAGGTTATGTCTGTATTCACGCTTGTTGAAAATTCGGTCTTTTTAGTGATCCAACAAGGGAAGTAACTTATTCATTGATTACCCCTTTTTCCAAATTTTATTTGATCACCCTCAACACGGCATGTTGCCAAAAGACGTTGGTCACGTGACTAACCAGATCTGTTATTCCACTTAATTTTATTTTGTATTCATCGTATTTTTTCTTAATGCAACATTTTGGCTTATGTATTTGGCTTTCCTCAGGCCAAAGACAATATACACCTGAGAAAACTGAATAATGGACAAAATGTTAAAGAAGAGAAAAACATCCAAGAAACCTGTTTATAGATTTTGTATTTTTTCTTTTTAATAACTGTATTTCCAGTGTCAAGGATGTCCCGACAATTTTCACCCTCAAAATTTTCAACAACAAAAAAAAATAATAAACATAAAATTAAGGTCTCTTTCCACCTACCTTACCAAGATGTTTTATGGATGGCTTAGTGACATGTAGATCCTCTAAGTATAATTCATACACTTCATTCAGAGGTCATAGGAGTTCAGATTACTGTCTAGCATAAATCACCTTCCTCTGAGGTTAGGATTAGCCTTCTTCAAACCTTATAGTTTTAAAAAGTAGCTGTAAACTTATTTGCAATTCGCAACAGATCACCAATACAGTGTATTTATCTACAAAAGCCATGGCCTGTTCTGCAAATTGCCTGGGCCAATTTCAGCCAAATCTTGTGTGGCAAGTTATATATTTCTTATGTTTCTTTGATAACTTCAAAATGTCTGTTTGGTGTGCCCTTGGGAAAGGAATGAATCCAGCCCCCCCCCTCCTAGCTATGGATAAATAGTAGGGTAGTTGGAGCTCTGTAAGGCAGTCCAGCTATGGGAATGTTATTCTGACAGCTTGGCAGTTACCATACCTTGTCCCTAGCCCAAGTAAAGGAAGAGGGTTGGGAGTTGGGCTAGCCACTCCACCCTATAAAACCCTACTCGTTACTGAAACCGCTCCAGTGGTTGTGGCCCTATGCTCCACAAGGAGTGTACAAGAATAAACAATGGAGGCTATATTCTTGTAAATGTTTTTATGACCCGCTCATCCATTTAATAAGCTACATGCATTTGATAGTGGAAATAAAAAGGGCTCTCTGAATATACCAAACTTTGCTTTGTGTAAGCAAATCAATACATTTATTAGTTGGTCATCCAGTAATAAGATCAATAAACTTCTACACAGGGAATATTGATTACTAATCAGAATATGATCCTCCATTTTAGCTTCTAAGCATTTTTCATGAAACAAAACTCTTTTTCACATTGTTTCGAGATTGGGACATTTGATATAGGTATATTTTAATGTTATAATTGAAATTCATTACTTTTTGTGTAAATTATATAGTTGTGGAATTGTTGGATACAGGAAAAAATCTTTTTAAATTTTTGTATGTATAGTTGGTTTGGATATTTGGAAGATAAGCTGATAACTTCTAACAAGGCCCAAAATACTTTGGTAGATTTTAGAGTTGGGGGTATTATTTAATTATTCAGTTATCTGGTTGTATATAGGCATACATAATAATGTATTATAAACTGTCATATCAAGGGATTGGCTATAAAATACACATTTTTCAAAGAACTTATTGTTGGGAAGTTCTCTAATTGAAACATTACAAATATAGGACAGGAAATAACACTGATCAGAATTTAGTTCATTAAAGCAACACGCTCTGAAAAATCCTAAAAAAAATTCTCAATCTAAATGGAGGTTAACAGTAATACAGAGGAAGCCATTTATTATAATCATGGATAATGTTATCAAACTGTTATTATCATCAAAATTGGTAGGTCCCAAACACTTTAAAATCAATTTTAAAAATTCATATTTAAAAAAAAAAAAATTTTTTTATAATGTAAAATTGATTATAACATTGAACTTAAATAACATAATAATGAATGTAAATTGTTCCAATTTTTACATTCTTTACTTAATGTTATTAACCAGTTATTGTTATTTAAAAGACCCTGTCCTAAAGTGATCACAATAAGCAGCTTTCTCTGTAGTTGGTGAGGAACTTCTATAAGCCATGCGTTAGGCTGTCTACATTTTTTTCTTTTTTTCTCCCAATCATTTTAAAATGATTATACTCAATATAAATTGGAGACTAACATGCTGGTTCCTGTCTAGTGTTAGCCTTAATACATTAACAGACAAGAAGTCTGAGGAAAATTATATTCATTTCTTTCTTCCGTTTATAATCTCAGACGACTGTCATTAATCAAGGTAGCAGCTTATGTGAACCAAGACACCAGCTGTTTCCATGTAAAGTCACCAGAAGATATCTATGACCACAATCTGTATTGATGCAAGTGGACATTTCAGATCATTGATTCTTCAATAAGCAGGAGAGTGTTTATTATTTGTTCACTCACTCAGTCCCAATGGAATATAACGTATTTGAGTATAAAACAGAAGCTGTGCAAGTCCCAACTTGTCCGCTTACAGTCAGGGATCAAGATGAAGAGAAATACATACACTGAATCTTTAGTTTTGTGGTTGGATTACTTATTTTCTTTTTGAGATGACTCCGGTATCTGTTTGTCTCTTTGGAGTCCGTTTTTATTTTGTCTATTTATATCCAGCTGTAGTTGTTGAATCGCACAGGTTAAAATCATGGTAGTTGATCAAGAGTGGCCCATATATTCTGATTTGCTATATTTTGGTTTAGCCCAAGGCCATACCTTGTAGATGGATCAGAATGCCTTGTGGGTGAGTTTATTTTCTTCTTTTTTTTTTTTTTAAATTTATTTTTTTATAATTGTAGACCCCTTGTGAGGCATAGGGATGTAATCATACCATGCTTTTAGGGTGATGCTGCTGCAGTTTCAGTAACAAGTAGGTTTTTACAGGGTGGAGTTGCCAGCCCCAAGCCCCCTCCTTTACCCAGGCTTGGGACCAGCAAGTGGTTTGAATTCAGTTGTCCATCTCCTAGAGTGGTTGCTGACAAAGGCTGAAGAGCCTAGTCTGCCTTGCTATTCACCCATAGCTGGGTGGAAGAGGAGATGGATTCATGCCTTTTCCAAGGAGATTAATGCAAAGTGATCACAAACTGTCTTGGCTGGCTTTGAACTCTGTTGGCCAATTCCATTTTTCATGCTGCTGACCACTATGCCACCTGCACCTGTGTATTTTCTTGGTATAATGCTATATGTTCAGATTTAACTTGAAATCTGAAGACGAATGTTTTAACTCGGATTCATGGCAGAATTGTTTTCTTTATTGATTCATCATGTAATACTGTCACACAATAGATGGGTTGAAGTGATGATTAATTATTTATAAAATACATTCAATGAAGCAAACAAAATCTATCAGGTAAGGTATACAAAAGGACACTCACTCACTGATAGGAGAGTAGTTATGAGCAGGGTATATTAATTCATGCATCAACTATCATTGTTGTTTAGAAGTATAAATCAGTTTCTCAAACTTTATGCACTCTGAGACTGAGTGAAAAAATCTTGGAACCTAAAAGATTATATATAATTTGTTATAATTGGAAATCTGTACAGTGTACAATCATCAAGACTACCAGACTACATACAGACTAGATATGTTTTTGCAAGCATGATGTAGTATAAAGATAATACATAACTATGGTTATTTATATTTATAAAGTTAGTCTTAATTCTAC
>VCCN01001294.1:5229554-5241842 GCA_006491835.1 Architeuthis dux
GATTTTTATACATAACTTTTCAATGTTCAATCTTGTTTCAACTTTTTGATTCTTGTATTTTGGAAATATATTGGATACTTTTTGCACTCAATGTATGATCTTTATGTTGACTTATTATGTAATTGTCTAATATGTGCCTGCATTTAGCAGTACCTTAATGGTTTTTATTTATCTACTAGAATATTACCCATCATTAAAAGCAAATATATTTTTCACTACATTTCTAGTAAAAAGAAAAATATTTTCTCAACAAATATAAGCAAAAAAAACGGAGATGTTTTGAGCATTGCAAAGATTAAAACAATGGTTATTATATATGTGTGTGTGTGTGTGTGTGTGTGTGTGTGTGTATCTATCTAAGGTATAATGTATTTGTATGTATTCCTTTTAAAATTTGTTATAGATACTAGAATTTATGCAAATCACTTAACTTTACCATTCTCAATTTAACAGAACAGTAAATACATAATGGTGTTTGGCTGAGATGAGTTATGACTTTGTGAATAAGTCCTGGTTGATGAAGATTTGGTCACGTTAATTTTAAGAAGGCAAACATTTTCTTTTTGTACCATTTTATTCAGACATAAATTTCAGCTTTGTATACAAAATAGGAAATGTGTATCTGGTCTGCAGACTTGTTACTTGAAGCAATAGATATGGAAGTTCAGTTTGCCACTATATACCAATAGAAAACCGATCCTCCTCTTTATGTCCATGTACATCTTACGCTAAGATGTATTAATCATGGGGGTCAGTTTATTACTTCACAGCAATAGCAAACGGATCACCCACTTTATTGATTCTCCACTTCATGTACAGAGATTTTTAAATGCCTAAAATCTGTTTTAAGTATGCGAATCTTGGTGGTTTTTTTTTTTGGTTTTTTTTGTTGTTTTTTTTGGTTTTTTGTAAATCATAGACCCAACATATGTCTGAATACTATTTATAAAAAATATCAAAGTTATAGCTGGTCTACACACTTGATATGAACAGATATTTAGTGACCAAAATCAGCATTACAAAGCCACAAACGTTTATAGGTATAGATTTATTTCCTTTTTGAGGTCTCTCCTGTGTTTATTCCTGTAGAACATAGGGCCGCAAACACTTTACTGTGGTTTCAGTAGCAAGTAGGTTTTACAGGGTGGAGTTGCTAGCCTCATGCCCAACCCTCCTCCCTTTACCCGGGGTTGGGACCAGATATGGCTACTGCCAAACTGTAGTTTTTTTTGTTTTTTTTCTGTCAGAGTAACCTTCTTTTAGATCGACTGCATTACAGGGCTAAAGGGCTCCAACTGCCTTATTTAGCCCTAGCGGGGGAAGAAGTAGATTCATGCCAGTCCAAAGGGCATTAGTGCAAAGTGAATGTAAACTGCCTCAACAATTTGAACTCGGTCCACCAATTCCACTTTCTGTGCCGGTAACTATTACGCCACTTTCTTTTGATGTCATTCTTACTGGCTCTTTTTCTAATTCCAACCTCCATTTCTTTTCAATTGCCTATTTATTCACATTATCACTTCTATGATAATTATAAAGTATATAATAATTAATTGGGAACCCATGTCAGCCCGGCATTGGTGTTAGCAATTGCTAAATGGGCGGCCTAGATCATGTAAAGAATCGAGCGGGGGATCAAACCCGCGTCAAACCCTGGAAGCAACCTATATGTGATCCTGCAACGTTAGCTCAGTGGTAAAGAGCAGAACCGCGTAGAGGCTGCTTCCAGGGTTTGAATTAAAAAAATTGGGTATTTCGAATTTTAACGGTCCTAATAAACAACTCTCTCTCGATTTCAACTGTTTTCTGTTGGGGACCTTTTTTATACTTTTACAAACTCAGAAAGAGAAGAAAAAAAATCTTAACTCATTCTCACATAAACATTTTCAATTCTATTTGTGACAACTGTTTAGTTACCTTCAAGCAAAAACTTAATTTACCTGTAAAAATGTTATTATATAAAAGCCTATGTAACTTCTTTGTTTCTTTGCTGGTATCTGTCATGCTAAAGCAAAGAGAGGAAGAGGGTAAAGCAACTGTGTTTGCATCTACATTACTACTACTGCAGCTGCTGCTGGTTGCACAGTAGTAGCGTGGAAAACAATTCCACTAAATATACAAAGGCAGCAAGGTTACCTAGTTTATACTAACAGTAGCTGTCATCAGCTCTAATGGTGTATTAACTATATCATATGAACGCACGTGGAAGGAAGCATCTTCTGATCAATGCTGCTGCTGCTAAAAAATGATTTCAGTTTAAATACTACAAGAGGCTGAATAAAATAGATGGTGACATTGTTTACTTTTAAAACAAGCCTGCAAAGACTCTAAAAAAACTATGTTAAGAGGGCTGATTCTCAGGTACCGGCACATCTGCAATTAAAAATAGAAATTACTATCAGCTGATAAGCAAAATGTCAATTAGATTGTTGTTGAACATAGCAGTCTGAAATACAAAAGTGGCAAAAGGGTTAAAAGCATCAATTATAGTGTTATTCAAAGTTTGCCTACCATGGCGCTGTTAGACTCTGTAGATCCACTTGTTCGCTGTCAACATCAATGTAACACATACACTTTTATTTACACTCGAACATAGACGTCTACATGCTAGGACGCCAAAACCGCTAACTAATTTGAACACAGAAACATATCAGAGAAAAGGGAGAGTTCCACTACTGATCATTAACAAAGAAAGCTAACAGTTATCTTTCTTTGTATATGATATTGACAGGCACAAGTGTTAGCAAGCTTGTCCCATAAACCACTTCACAAGAGTGAAGAGTTCAATCTGTCCAGGTGTCCCACTGACCTTGTGCCAGACTAAGCTACACTTAGAATTATGCTATAATTAATTACTTTCCTTCTAAAGAACAAAACCTGGAGTAATCTTCTATAATATTATTCTGCTTGTTCTTACCTGCATTCAAATATTACACTAAGTCAGGTAGTTTAATAAGAGGGTAGGGAAAGAGGGAAAAAAGAAAGTTAGGTAGTTTACTGAAAGATTTTTGCATATGAAACTAGTCCATGTTTGTATTTTATTTAGATAAAAACATGGATGAGCAACAAAGATTGGAAGGGATAAGAGAGAGAATGAGAAGATAGAGGCATGAGATAATAGATAATTAATCACTGCTACCAAAGGTTTACGTTATTCATGTGTTCATACATATATATATCTATGCATCAGGACTTCGCCCAGCCCTAACCATTCATAGTAGAAACTTGAAATTTTGCACACACACACTCCCCTCAATGAGTAGGGAAAATGTTGTTTGTTGTTTTTTGGTTTTTGAAAATTCCCCCACAAAGTAGGGAAAATGTCTTCTTTTTTTGTTTTTGTTTTTTGAAAATTCACTCTAAATAGGTTGGGGGGGGGCAATTTTATTTATCTATTCATCCGGACTTCACCCAGCCCTAACCGTAGTAGAAACTTGTAGAAAAATATTGTACACACACTCACCTCAATGAGTAAGGAAAATGTTTTTTTCTTTTGTTTTTGTTTTTTGAAAATTCCACTCCAAAATAGGGTTTTAGTGGGGGGGTTCAATTTTCAATGTAAGCTTATGCTAAATTAGTCACTGGTTTGTGCCCACTTGTTTTTTTGAAAATTCAGATATTTTTTAGTGATCACAGCCCAACACAGCATATATGGGTGGTGGTGATTCATAATTTCCATTGGAATGTTAGTCTTAGTTGTTAAAACCTGTGGAATTTACAAGGGTTCAGTCAAATACACAACTTTCTTTAATGTTGGATTCCTACCTTTTCGATGATACAGATGTGCTGGTACTATATTTTAATATTAAACATATTGATTCAGTCGTGCTTACACTGAGGTTATCCATGTCATTTTTGTATAGATTAGTTTTGAATTGGAAGAAAATTGATAGAAAAGTTTTTTTCATAACAAAATATATATTGAAGTGTTTTGGGGATTAGCCATGGGTGGATAGACATTGACAGCATTATCCTCACCCCCAGATTTGTGGGAAGGATAAGGGCTTTTCCTGCCACCATTGCCACTTTTATGTAAGATCTTCCCTGGAAGGAAGCAGCAAATGTGCCATCTCAGCATCAAGATGCTGTCATGCTTATCTCAGCACATAGGGTAAACTAATATTTACCTACCAGCTGAAACTGTTTAATCAAAAAATTTACCTTTCCTTTTTCCTCAACCCCCCAGCTGCTATCTGACTGGGTGTTGGGTTTTCTGAATCCATTACCGCTTGACTGACATAGCAAAGGGAAGAAGGAAATGACTAGGGTAGACAAAATGTGCATTTAGGATCCTTCTGATAGATATACCAAAAGGAGAGAGAATTTTTGGCAAATTCGTTTAAGTATGTTTTTATATGATGTGCTAAAATTAGTCGGCTTATTTTCTTTTCTGTAGCTTACTTTTGAGACTTGTATATAATGCACAATCGTGTACACTGATATAGTTTAGTTATATAAGCATATGACTTGGTCTCAACCCCCACCCAAACTCCTTTCTTTGGGTATCCTTTCCTCCTGTGTGCTAGTCTAATGATAAAAAAGCAAAAAACAGGCTAGAGATGAAAGAGTGATGAGTCATTTTTGGTACCCAATACCTAATTACTACTTTTCAAAGAAGCATTTCTGGCATCTGTGGTGCTTAAAAAGTGACGCAAACTCATCATCACTTTCTCTGCATTTGTTTTTTGGGTCAAAGTAGTGGAATCCACTTTGTTTTCCTACTGTAACAAGGACAATCCTCACCAAAATTAGGGGTGTAATCCCCATTCACCTACTGTAATTTGAACTCCTGATTGGTAGCCGGCTGTATTACTGACTGAGCTAAATTGACAAGTCTTAAACATTAACGAAAATTTATCATGCAGATATGCACAGGCTTATTTCATTCTAACAAATAAACACATTTATACAAAAAAGTATACATTTCTTTTTTAATTTTTATTTATTATATATACAATACAAAAGTTGCAGTAATCATCTTCAGTCATAATAGAAGTTGGAGTTGAGTTTGACCCTGCAACAGCCAGTACTTTTTAAATTTTTTTATGGTTTGATAACATTCACCGAGTGCGGAATGGTTTCAATATCCTTAATGGCTGGCATTCTGAAACAGATTGCACTCAAAATCCTATAATATATAGCATTTATGGATCACTATGCAAACTACGGATCAATCCCCCAAATAGCAAAAAGATGACTTTGGGTGGGGGAGTTTTCAAGTGATTCATGTATGGGTGTCTATTATGCATTGGTTAGCAAGCTCCTCTTAAAGGCTAACTGGCTAGTGTAGTTTGATCCATCACTGGGTACCCCCACTACTATGGTCTAGTGCCCACTAAGCTTAGTAAATAACTATATAAAAGTATACATTTGTCATCTTCTCTTGAAATTTATTTTCATCTGCAAAAGTATTTGACATACTCCAACAGCTGAATCTTGTTTTCTTCTACCTGGGAAGAAAAGTGCCTTTGTAGAATTACCCTCCCATATAACTATGTAGTACCATCGCCACTTTTCAGTCTTTCCCCCCCCCTCTTTCTCCCTACTCTTTAAGAACTGTCCTTTTTCTTTCTTATTATCGCCACGCCTTTCAATTCTATTTATATCCTCTGACGAAGATGTCAGTTGGGTTCTGTTGCCCATTTCCTCAAATAAGGAGACTTTTCTGTTAAGTGGGGATAGTTTAATCAAACAACACCTGGGAGAAGAGAACCTTTCCTTTTCATCTCCCTTACTGCCTCTTCCAAGCTCCTTAGTAAAGAAAGGAATCTGGTAATTTCTCTCTCAGTATTCTCAATTAATAAGACTTAAAATATTGGTATTGCCAGATTTTTATTACTATTTTATTGAACTAGGGCAGTTTCCGTTTGGAAGGTGACGTGGTGTGTGGGGCAGCCTGCCATAATTGTCATGTAAAATAATTTTCCATACGTATACAAAACTGTTTTCTAAGTATTTCGGTTACTTCTTTTCAGTGTCGCCAATTTTGATATAAAATATCTAAATCTAGATAATTCTAAAGAGTAGAAGTCAAGGGAGATAATTTATAGAAACTATGAAATTTATATTCTTTAAATTTTATTTATTTTTATTAGATTCTTCGGGAACCACTGATCCAAAAAACTTCAAACTTGACACTGCAATGCCTTGTGTGTTGACTAATATATCTGGTGAATGTCAACTTCATACAATGGTTAGTTGTCGAGTAATCAGTGTGCACACAGATTTCTTCAATTGTTAGATGTATAAGTTTTGCCATAAAATATATTCACATATATCAGAGTCAGAAATTGTATCCGTATTTCACCCCTCTGTGTCGCTTTTCAACATGCAATGATTTTTTTTTTTTTCTGAACTTTTTAATTTTTCATGAGGTTAGATTATGAAGATATGAATATAGACCAAGACTACTGTACACTCAAGTGCTTGATTATACAATGTTTTTTAAAATAATTTTTATTCTTATTCTTATTCTTTATATATCTATGAAAAATAATTATGGGGAAAAAATCCTTGCTGGTCACTTTTAATCAAATGTGTATATGTAATATTTCAAAACTTGTAAATTAGGATTCAGTTTACTATTTTACCAGTTAAAATGAGTCTCAACTTAATACAGGTATACCACCGATTTTCTGGCACCCTTAATTTCTGAACTATATTCGTCCTGCAAAATGCATAAACAGGTAGAGGTCACATAATAATAATAATTTAATAATACATCTCTGACCCACTAATAATGCACAGCTTATATCTTAAAATCCATAAGAACCCAGACCCATTTCTACTTGAAGGAACATTGTGGGATTCTGGGTAGGAAAATTGACAGTCACATGACTGCACCAAGATGTTCAGTAGATGACACTTAGTACACTCCATGAGTTAAAATCAAGGATAAAATATAATATTATATAAGACTGCAGATCAATTAAATTGTATGTGACACCGGTGTCACAGTGGATTCTTAGTGTACCATGATACCTGCATATTCTGTGTATTCAGTGCGCATCTCAGTTGCAGTTGAAGTCGGAGACCAAATCAATAGCGCATGTTGTGTAAGGGTGGTTGTTCATTGGGGAGAACAATCAGCATGCAATGTTGGTGTGTGCAGTACTTGCATATAGAAAGAAATGACAAACGCTGATTGAAACAAGAATTCTTTTAGTCATGTAAGAACATAGTAGCAATCAAAACACGGCGCCGACTTGTTTTTGCGTAAAGAGAGACAACTGCTGCTGGTCCCAGTATAGCTGTCGATCATGAATGCCGATAGGGGGAGAGAGGCTAATGAAATCATAACTGCCCGTCACGGACACCTGATTTCATGTGGCCAACCCATTGGTTGACTTAGCCACGCCTTCTTTTGACACTTACACACACCCTTTTCCAAATGTCCGACAATTAACCACCTGGAGATCCTATCACGACTTCACGTCGTTTCAAACCCGGTGGGCGGTCATAACTAAGTCTTATCTGTGGTGCTATGCCGATAAAATCCAGTATTCATTCCTCTCTATCATTGTCGAAAATCCTTAATGTGTTTTTAACTACGTTCATCTGAGGAAACTCTGCGTGGTTCCTTTCACTACTTTAACTTCTAAATTCCTTTTTGGCCAAAATCGGCGCCAAACATTCACCTATGATATGGACTTGTTAGCACTTTACACCACCACTGACACCTGCGATTTGCCATTACTAGGGGTAAATGTAAGCAAATTAAGCCAGGAATTTTAGAAAATTGATGGAGCAGTAACAACCACAGCAATATAAACAATTAAGGAATGGCTCAGCACACAACACCACCTGTGATGAAATGGAAATCATGCATGTTTGTCCACACAATATCTCCAAAAGTTATCAGTGAATTTCAGTGAAATGTTGTGGAAAGCTGGGCCATGGTCTAAGGTAGACTTGAACTCGGTGAACTAGTGTGAGAGCAGCAAGAAATTCAAATGCCCGCTCATAATTTTATCTGTATTAAAAGAAATTCCAAATCATTGGGTGGTGTACCTGTATACCAGTAGTCAGGTTCATACTCATAAATTCAGCAATAACCTTGTTATAAAAATTTCCACCCATAAAAGGAGGGCGAGACACTTTATTTTTCCTCTCTTTTGGTATTTTGATTAACCCCAACATTGCAGTTGATTGATCTTTCTTCAAATTTCTGCTTAAGGATTTCATTCTATAATTTTTGTTTTAATTTTCACTATTTTTTTCCCCCCTCTTTTACAGATAGGACTTATGCAGAGTAAGCAATTCAATCATGGAAGAGCTAAAGTTTGACTAATGCCTATTTGTAAGTAAATTTTTAAAACTTTTTTTTATTAGAGGAAGCTATTGATGCAAGAAACATCCTATGATGATGATGTTGTTGTTGGCTTGTTACTCATTTACGAGGATCGGGGTAGGTTGGTCTGCCTTCTGCAGGCTCGAAGGTTGCTGTCGAGTCCAATCTGTGCAGCGCAGATCTTTACGCATTTAGGACAAAGGAAGATCGGGTGGCGGTGTTTGAAGAGTAGCCCGCTCCTTCCATCTTTTCCACATCCTTAACAGCTGCTCATCTTTCAGCTTCAACCTTGAGCCTGGCTGCATTTATGCGGCTGCACCAGCCTTTTCTATCGCTTGCTTCCTGGTGCCACGAGTGATGATGAATGCCAGCTAGTGAAAGCTGCTTCTTGAACTGGTCTTTGAAGTGCTTTTGCTGGGGGCCCTCGATTGCACTTTCCTTCACAAAGTTTGCCAAAGAAGACGGCCTTTGGCAGGCACAAGCTCTCCATCCTTACAGCATGCCCTTCCCATTGTAGCTGGTGTTTCAGATGCGCTTTATTTAGCACCTCCTTGTTGATGTTCTCCTGCCACTTGATGTTGAGGATGATTATTTATTTATTTGTCTCTCCACATAATACCTCCAAAAGTTCTCAATGACATTTTATGAAAGGGTTGAAATGCGCTAAGGAAGAATTGATTTCATTTTGGGGTGGATACAGGAATTGTTTTTTTTTTTCTTTTGATTAAGAGATGTTTGTTCATATATTAAGATAATAGTCTGAAACAGGTTTGTCCACCCAATATCTCCAAAAGTTATCAGTGATTTTCAATGAAATTATGTGGAAAGGTGGGCCATGGTCTAAGGAAGAATTAATTAAATTGGAGGCTGATCAAGGAATTTTTTTGAGTGAGTGATACTTTTTCATATATTAAACTATGGTCTGAAATATGGAAAATCAAAACTTGCATCATAGCTATATATCAACTGATTTTCATTCAGTTTTTAGTTAACCCTTTGAACACTGACACCCCTCAGACTGACACCCAAGAGCTATATAACGTGTGCTGTGTTTGATCAATATCCCCAAGTCAGATGACGGACAGAGGGCTACGATTCCAGGAGCACGAAAGCTCACATGGGCACACAAACAGCAAATATAACATGTATTGTGTCTGATCAAAGTCTCCAGGTCAGATTAGGGTCATTGGGTCACGATTCCTGGGGCGTCGGAAAGTATCAATGTTTGTAAACGAAACGCACGTGTCAACGGCCGCTCGTGTTTATGGACTTTCAAAAGGCGTCTGCTTTAGTATATTCAAAGTGCTAATGTATGGCGTTGGTAAAGGTATGTGCTCTCTGAGTGCTCTCAACACTGCCACTTCTTTTTAGTTATCAAATTCAATCTACCATCGGTTTTCGTTCCCTAATTTGGAAAAGGCAAGATAATAGCGCTTCCTTTTTTAGTTCATGAATTCTTATCCTAGTTCTAATCTTAACTTTCCACTTCCTGTAATTTCATCTCTTATGTGATGAAGAAACTTAGATTTAGTGTGTGTATGAGAATTGTATTTTCATTTTTCTGTTTTTGTTTTTAGTAGATCTGTAACTTAAGTTCATACAGCTTTTGTTTTCTATGACACATTGTTTCTCTTATTTTTCCCGTGAAAATCACATTTGACAAAAGCAGCCATAAGCATTATTAATCTTTTTACTCTTTCTTTCATCTTATTTCTGTTGCTTTTATTGCAACTCTCAGATCATTATTCTACAATATTAAGTAAGCATCTTGGATTGAATATGAAAAATCTAATCCCTTATTCTTAAGGGCTTGTCTTACTTTCACAGTGCCTTACCAATTAGGTTACAATCCTTCTACAAAAAATATTGAAAAGATCCTAAAGCAAATTAGAGATCAGGAGTTAAGGCCTCAATGTAACCCACATGGCTAATTTTGCTAAAGCAGCATAGAGCAAATGTTATAGGTGAATAAATAAACCTTTAATTTATCTTACTAAAATCTTGTTTGTCAAAAGTCTTGGTTTATTCAGCGAGCCTGAATATCTGTACAGATTTGCTAGTTCTGCATCTCAGTATTGGTTTATTATTCACTATAATATCTGTGTAAATTTTATTTGCTCAAACTAGATTATCATTACCTATGATGGTAAAATACCATGAAAAACACGATAATCAGGAATATAGCAAATTATTAAAAAATCAAAAGATACCCTATTATTTTGCATATAATTAAACTTAATAATAATAATATTTCTATGTTTTTCTTAAAAAATACCCTTCTTATAGGAAAATTCATTCAAAAATTGAATTCATCCCGAGAATGTTATTGAAATCAGCCCATTAGTATATTTTTGGTGAAATTTAAAAATTTGTATGAAAATGGGCTGAATTTTTCCCAATGCAAATTCTCATGGTTTACCGACTTTTATATTTACTTAATAGTCCAGGGAGGGAATAAGACTATCTAAATTCCCCCCTGGTTGGGAACCACTGGCCTAGTGGATGTAAGCCATGGTTAAGCGTTCCAGTTTAGCTGATGGTCGTGAGTTTGATCCTTGGGTCAGGCAATGAATCCAGCGGAACGAGCAGAAGCGGCATCACAAGGACGAATTAACTAATACAACATCTCCATATCCCCTAGCATGAACAGCAGAATAAGAATAGTCTACCCCTGTGGATTCATTCACAATTCCGAGAAAGTTACTGAATAGAACAGGCACCTGAAGAACACCAGAGGCCGAAACGTGGCTATAACAACCAAGATGAGGACATCAGGTCAAATAAATCGGTGTATAATAACTTTTCTTTTTATAGAAAACTAATTTCATTGTTTTCGTTTTTAAAAGTGTTTTGATAAACTGTAATAAGCTGGTTTAAGTTTACACTAAGGGTGCATATATAAGTGCATGTTTTTGTGTGTGCGATATGTACTTAAAATACTGGTTTGTGTTCAAATGTCTATTGTGAAAAGACAAATAATTTCAGTATTAGCTTTTGTGATGAGATCATTAAACGGCTTTACAATGTAAAAGTAGATGTTAATAAATAAAATGTCACCCTATTGCAGAAAGGGCTTAGTTATAACTTTATATGTTAATAAAGCATTTCAGTATGATAAAAAAGAAAACATAAGAGCATTAAAAAAAAATTGATCAGGTTTAGATTTTGATACCTAACTAGCCATTTAAGTTCTGGAATTGAATAAAACAACCGAAAGGTTAATAAACTTTGACTTAATGGTTCTCTTTCTCCCTCCATGTTGTAGTTGTCTGCTTCCTTCCTTCTTCCAAAAGATGATTACATTAATAATCAGGAGGAGGCAATTTGCCTGGATACTAGTTTACTCAATCTGCACACCAACTTTGGCCAGATAAACTCTAGCTCTTCCTGGTTATTAACAGAAATGGTTTGCAAATTGATGGAGGAGCAGTGAAGAGCCAGGAATTGGGGTGGCATATTTAGTTAAGCTGCAGACAACCCCAGTATTCCCCACCCCCAAACTTTATCCTGGTAAAGTCATTGGAATTTTTTCTCTATCTTCTATTATTTATTTTTTGTATGTGTGTGAAGTTAGTTAGTCATGTGACTTGAAAATTGTTTTTATTATTTTGGCTAATAGCCAAGTGGCAAAATTCCAGTTGTAGAGTGTAAAAACCCTGTCTGCTTTTAATAAGATTTGTCAGTTTGTTCTCCCTCTCAAAAAAATGCAGGTACAGTTGTTACTTGAAGATTTTTTTTTTTTTTATCAATCCCATATGTGAATATGATGAGACTTGTGCATGCTTATGTATACAAAGTTTTTCTTTTATTTATTTTGACTTCTAGGTAAAATAAAATCATAGAATATTATAAGCAGTGGTGCATATAAAGTAGATAAAATGAAAGTTTGTTTGTGTAACACACACACACACACACACACACACACACAAGATCTTGTCATTTTTAAAAATCTAAAATGTCACTTTGACCTAGGAATGTTTTTTGTTTTTTTTGGTGGG
>VCCN01001294.1:5253428-5265068 GCA_006491835.1 Architeuthis dux
ATCTTATCAATTTCATCTGAGGTTTTATTAAAAAGTGACTGACCTTGTTTAAGTCGTAGAGTCCACTGTTATGGACAGAAAAGAAAAGGTCACACTATTCATTATATATATGATATTTTCTATTTGATTTTTTAATAGCTCAAAACTTATAAACATGACATTGAAAGCTGTCCTCTGTTGCACAAAATACATTGAGAAAAATAGAGCAGATACTCTTATTTTTAAGAGATCTGTTATTGCCTAAAAAACACTACTGTATCTAAGGCTGCCTTAAGTCAAGAACTGTTTCCTGCAGTATTGTTTTGATTCTTTTATTAGTTTTCCTCGTTTTTTTTGTTTTTTTTTATAATTAATAAACCCAGAAGATCAAATCGTGAGATCGGTGGGATATTTTACTGCATCCTCTTAACTCAACCGACTTAGCAGCTTAATTTCTTGAAACAGTTTAAGGGCAGAACCTTTAAAAAATAAGGAAGAGAGCAATTCAGCACTATCAGAATTTTGTCCTGAATCCAGGGCTCCAGACTAACTTTATGCACCACAGTCTACTGAAGGAAATGTAAACCTCACCAAATTTTTTTTGAAAAAAGAAAAAAGAAAGATATCTTCCACGGATGGAAGTGATTTTTAAAAAATGAAAAAATCACTTCTGTCTCGGACAAGATATTTGTTCATCCCGAACACATTCTTACCATCACCGGGACAACGTTAATTCTGAGTCCTGCCTGGATCCCAGATATCTATATTATAATGATCCGATTTCTGTATGTTTGTAACACAGCAAGAACAGTACATTGTAGCAAGATTTTTGTTAGATCATGTTAATGGTATTGCCCTAACTAGGAGAATAAAGCAATTTTCAGTCCAAATATGCAACTTAATAATAGTGTGAGGTCTGCCTACACACTCACCCTGATAATCTATATTATAATGATCTGAATTATAAAGGGAGACAACTCCAGTTATATTAAATTGCTAATTATAGTGTAGTTTCCCTCATTTATTTGCAAGTGACTTGACATTGAGCCTAATGGCTGCCTTTAAGTGCGTTCAAGAATTAGTTTCCTAGTGGGCTTTTGCCATTGGTAATAATGATTGCTTTTGACAATTAACTTTTGCTGCATTTGAACATGTTTTTAGTCCCTCTCAAAACGTGACATACATTTCTGAACATAATGCAAGTTTCCTTTCTCAGGCAACACATCTTTGTGTAAATTTATATACAGATGCACCATTTTTAAAAATCAGATGCAGCTCCCTTCATTTGATTAACTATACATCATTTCTATTTTTTGCTATTTCATCTTACCTTTTTCACATACGTCACCTTGTAATGCACTTGGATGCATCATTAGTGATGTTGCCTGGGGTCAGTGGGTGTTTTGGCTCTTTCAACAATCGGACACTCTCACCTAGGCTTGTGGCTAGGTAGCGCTACCTCCTTCACAGCTACCTTGAAGCAACTTCTGCCTCAGTAGCCAACTTAATGGCCCTTTATCTACTGGCTCCTGTGATTCCCAGCAGGTCACAGGTCACTGTAGAGGGACCGGCCCACCAACCCCCTGCATCCTACCTCAATGGGCTTGCACCTTCTTCAATGTCATTAACTCCTTGTTAAGACCATAATTCTTTCAAAACTATTCTCTATACTGTATATTTAATGTGATTAACTTTATACTATTGTGTACCATTCATAAAATTCAGGTTTTAATTGATGCCTGTCATTGTCATCAAACAACATAATCCAAAAAGCATTTCTGAGTATAGCTTAAGTGTTAAAGTAAGGTTCTAACTGCTGAAGTATTGAGATTTTTTCCTAAACTTCATGCTGATTGGACTAACTATAAACAAACCTTCAATAATAGGTTTTAACTCGTTCACTGCCAAGTATGTTTTTAACGTTACTTCTGTCATGTTTTTCTAGTAAAATATTGATGAAAATAGTCTTCCTTGCATGTTTAAAACGGTTATGTATGTATGCAAGTTATCTCTACCATGGCAGCATACAGTTTAAACTAGGTGGTCTCTTTAAGCAAAATGTTGATCCAAATTTAACTTTATACACATGGTATAGATCTGTAATTCTTAATGGGAGCAGTATCACCCCCAAGGGGGCAAATGTTGACCTTTTTTGTTTTATATTGGTAAAGTCAAGAAATAAGAAGCTACACCCACTTGGTGAATTACAAAGTATGTATTTTATTTTTTAATTGATTTGATTATTCATTTCAGTTTCCATTATCGTGTTATTTCATTATGCAAGCATGCGTAGATCGTTCAAAGCTCCAAATATCCGCTGTGAACAATTTATTAAGAAATTTACTTGGATTAGCCTAGATAAGGTTTTACATAATGGAAAGCAATGTTCTTTTTGGAAGATGTACAGTCAAACTACTTCATGTGAGTATTTATTTGGCTAAAGGCATTAGATAATGTGGAGCAGTCATTCTCAATGGGGGGGAAAATATCGCCCCCAAGGGGCTGAAAGTTGAGCTGAGATAGGCGATAGATTGTCACATAAAAGGGTGATCTTTCATTTTGTCAGTAAAATCAAATAAGGGGGAACTACAACCATTTGGTGAATTACAAAATTGGCCCCCTCTTGGAAGTCACTTGCTCCTCCCTCCCCCCAACTTAATGGATGGCACCCCTACTTGCTGTACCCTGGGGACGGGCCTGGTCAATGGTTGAAACAATTACAATTTGAAGTTGTTTTATTTATTTTTTTATTTTTTTTAAATTTGAGAAATGAAATCTTGAGATCTCTAGATGAAGATCCATATTGGTGAGAGATAAAGATAAGACTTTAAGCTGCCGTGTCATTAAGAAGATTAGTACAGACTTTCTGTGTTTTTACCCCCAGGATGTATTTTCTCTATGACTTGCCTCTCTTTTGCTCCATATCCTGTTCTGAGTCTTTCCTTTGTGTGAGCTGCTAATCCATGAATACAAGTATTAATATGATTTATATAATAACAGCCAACCCTTCAGAACATTCCTCAGGTAAGAATACTTATGTTGAATCTCTGGGGCTGAGATCACTAATGGTGTTGGAGGATTTGACCTGTTTGCTAAATCCTCCGTTATACTAATTTGATATCTAAAAGTTATGGAAAGATGGGTATCACATAATCAACATAATTAAAGAGAATTAACCTTATTGTAATTCAGAAAAAAACATTCTTTTATGCATTAATAGTTATCCTTGTATTGCTATTATTTTATTGTTTTTCTCAATTTTATTGTTGTTGCTTTTTATCATAACACTCTGGATCAATACACATTTCATTATTGCTATTTTATTACTAGTTTTACTCCATCTTATTATTGTTGCTTTTTATCACAACCCTCTGGGTCAATACTCTTTTGACCACTAAATTAAACCGAAATACAGAAGTAGCTTCCAAAAAGATATGAATTTGCATCTCGCACATCAGGAGCCCATTTTTATGGTCATCAACTTAACTACTTCGATCACAGAAGCCTGAATAAGTGGGGTACAAATCTGTTATCATTCTAACCCCCCCTTCTTTTGGAATACTTTTATGCTTACATGAGAAAAACTAGTAATAATGAAAGGGCTTCATCTAAAAGTAAAGAAAAAAGGTGAATTACAAAAATAGTTAAACCTTGTAATTCTAATTCAAACATGTTCTAAAATGTGAATCTAGAATAAAGTAATGGGATCATTTTAACATCCCCCTCCCAAAAATAAATTCTAAGGGGAGAAATGCTTTATTCATACCTGCCAAGTCTCACGCATTTTGATACATTCTCATGCTCACACGCATTAAAGGAAAATTCTAACGCAATTTATCAAGTGTTAGATTTATTAAATTGGTTTAGATTTCTGATAAAAAATATCTATTTTTATCGAACTTTAGAACTCACATTATTTTAAAAGATCACATACAAAACTTTTGAAACATATTTTAAATAGACTTCTGGACAACACTTAATTTCAGTAGTTGATATACCCTGAAAAGCAATTTTAGCCAATGTTGGATACATAATTTTCAGACTCCAAGTGCAAATTGGTCAGATTCCAGTCAAATAACACTACGTTAGGATTCAAAATCTGGCCGTCTGTGAAGGCAAAGTAGACGCGTGTAGCAACTGTTTTCACTCTTCGAAGATCAGAAGTCAAATGAATGAATTAGTTTTATAAATAGATAGTATCAAAACAGCAAGTTCATGTAGTTAATAAACATTGGTCGTACATTATAAATATTTTCCGTTCAATCAGAAGTGTTGCTAAAGACTATTTAAACCTGTTTTAAATAGACTTCTAGACAACACTTAATTTCAGTAGTTGATATGCCCTGAAACGCAATTTTAGCCAATCTCAATACATAATTTTCATGGGGGGTATTCTCACTCATTCTTAACATTGAAACTTGACAGGTATGATTATTTTATTGATAAATTTAAAGATATGTGAATACATACATTTTTAGATGCTTTATTGTCAAATCTGTCACGCCACATAAATTGTTGTAGGTAGTCATTTATTCAATAATTCATCACATTTGTCACACTTAGTTTCATACTTTGTTGTAACCTGCGAATAGCTGACAACAGGTCCTCCACAAGCAGAGGAAGAATGACGGCTTAGAGCATGTTGTCAGCCATGGGTTCTCCTCCCTTTAGTTTTGGCAATTAAACACCCCCACCCCCAGGGTGATTCCAGGATTTCCAAATATTTAACACCTCCGACCAACGGTTCAAAAGTTATGAGTGAGGTCATTTTGAGGTCAAGTGCTAACCACACATTTTTCAAATTGCCATAACTTTTTCCTGTTGGTTGTAGCTATATAAAAGTATACATATTTGGAGTCAGAATTATCTGTAGATTAAAAAAATGGCATTGGTTTCTGTGTAGGATGAAAAGATTTCACTAATAAATGAATACTTGAGGTCACGATTTGACCTCTGGGATACTGGAGTTCTGAAAAGATTCATTGATAAATGTTCCCCATATCATTATTCTATTATGATCAGCTTTAAAGAGTTTGTATATAGGCCATTATACATGTCAAAACATGTGAATGCATCTGGACACAATAAGGGACCAATTTTGCATAAACATTCATTGTAAACTGAACCCCCTGCTGAAAACTTTTTTTGGGGGGGCGGGGGGTAATTTTCAAAAACCAACTTACTAAAAACCTGGGTCCAAAGGAAAATTTGGTGGCCATAACTCTGGCCATTCTTGAGTTTTGCTTACAAGGACAGATGGACGGACATCTGGTGAATTATATTATTCACTGCTACCCACAACACTGGTTTAAATACTGTTGCTGGGTTTAGGTTATTCATGTGTTCTGACATTTATATGTATCTATCTATGTATCTGGACTTCACTGAGCCCTAACCGTTCATAGTAGAAACTTTAAATTTTGCACACAGACAAAAAAAGTATGGAAAATGGTTTTTGTCTTTTGAAAATTCACCCCGAAGATGGGAGAGGATGAAGCTGATATCGATGTTGATCTCTTATACACAGTATATTAATAAAAATATGTTGAAATTGGTTTCAATGCTCCTTTCATGTTTTTTGGTAGGAGTAGCCTAACAATTTTAGGGGGTATTTCTTCTATGAATTTTGTTAAAGGTCAATGTGGCAATATGCCTGTCTTGGATGCATTCGCAGTTGTCTTGACACTTGTAAAGGACCAGTGTAGATTAGTAGGTTAGCGAAAGTTAGCTAATGGTTGGTCAGCTACTAGGTAACTCGCCTCCACACTTAACACCTGTATCATCAGTCCAGTAGCAGGCCTCACACTGTGTTGCAGTCTTACTCTCTCCTCCTCTCCAGCAGTCAAGATAAATACACATCTCCTTATCTGGTGCCAACATTTCCAGTTATTACAATTCCTGGAGGCTAGTGGCAGTTGAGGCTGGATGATTTAATACCCTGTTCTCCGAGTTAAATATTTAACCAGCCCTAACCCAAAATGGTTTCTACTGCTGGCTTGTAAAATCCTAGCTACTCTGAGAAAAATGGTGGTGAGGGAGTTCTGTCCTGCTGCAATTTCTTGTCAGCCATCCTTATTTTTCATTCCCTGTTCCATTTGTAAACATTTCTCTGCCTCATCCAGCCATTGTATACAAAACTTTCAACCAATTGTTTATCTATCTTGTCTTGAGTGCATTAAACATTTGTGATGATTCCCCATTTGTCCGTGGCATGTGGTTTCAGAGTGGTAGCAGAGTTATAATAAAAACAAAACGCCTACTCTACCAAATCTATGCTCATAGGTAGTTATAGCCGATGATTGTTAAATAGTTTACGTATTTAAGATTGATGTGGGTATAGTTTTGCTTTTTGATAAATTGACAATAAGTGAGGGAATATAGGGCTGCCTGCTCTAGCAAGTGTAGCAGTAAGTGAAGGAAGCCTGTACAACTGGATTGAAAGGGAATGCTGTTCCCCTTCCGAAATAAAGTAATGGAACGCTATTCGCACAGCACTACACCATTGAGTGTCACTGAAACTGAGTTATACTTTCTAGTATCTTGAAAGTTAGACAAAAGTGGTTTCAGTTGAAATAGAAAATGACTTGGTAAAGATTCAGTTTAGTAAACCTGTGTATGTATTAGGGAAAATGTATTTTTCTGATGTATTTTTCTGTGCTTTGAATGAATATGACCTTCATTTCTTCAGAAGATTTTTCAAATTTGAGAAAAAGTGAGGGTTTGATTTACAATGTACGTATAATGCTAAATGGACCATTATGTTGTGGCCATCATTAACTCTAAACAGTTTGATGGTATCAAAAAGTTTAAATAGCAACCTTCACATGTAGAATCCATAAAGACACAAAATAAGGTTCTAGTTTAGTATTATTTATAAATCGAACCCCCACTTTATAGCCAATTGACACACTTAAAAACTTTAAATTAATTTTTCTCAAAAGTGAAAAATTCCTGAAGAAATAAAGATTATATTCAAAACGCATCAAAATACATAAGAAATATACATTTTCCTACAAAATTACAGGTGTACTAAACCAAATCTTAACCAAGGACCAAAAAATGTAAATCTTTGTGTTGCTGTTGATGGACCCTAGTTTAGATAATATTACACTAAAAACAACAGTAAAACCGGATCATAATTCTAAAAGCTCCATTTTGTTTTGAATGAAATTCAGATCAATTTCTTATAAGCAATGTGCACACTTCCTGGTTGAGAGGAAAATATCAAAAAAAGATAAAAAAATTTGATGACTTCAATTGGTATTTCCCCTGCACCTCTGGAGGATGTCCTCTCCTCAAGTAGCTTGTCGGCAATGACGTCTGTTTGATCTGAGGACGTCAGCAAGAGGTCTCTAGTTTCTGTCTTTAGTTAGACAACAAACTTATTAACAACCCTAAATATTAACTTATGTCCTGGTGTCATTTTGCTTTATCTACTGCTAAGTAAAACTTCTCACAGGTATGTCTAAACACATTTTTTTCTCTTTGATATGTAACAATTTCTTGCAGAATGAACAATAGTTTATGTAACCCATAATATCATAGGTACGATTTATTGAACAAATATTGAATAACTTTAACATCCTTCCTCCCCCTAGACTGGTTTAGGGGGAGGATTCTCAATTGTCATATCTAAAGGGGCAGAACCCATAGCTGACAACACGTTCGCTGGTTACAACAGAACAGCCCTTTAAAATATAAAGTTAAGTGCGACAAGTGACGAAACACTGAATTGGACCCATTACACAAATTTATGTATTCATATGAGAGAACATCTTCAACTTTGACAATAAAATGAAGTATTTCTACCCCCTAGACTGCTTTAGGATGTTGCAAAAACTTTAAGTGGCCACTCTAGGGGGAAGGATGTTAAAACAATATCAAATATGTCTAAACTTTTTCACTATAAGAATTACATACATAGTAACACTCTGCATTTCAGGGCTGGAACCTAATAATTAATTGAAGCCCTAGTAACCATGGAGCTGCATCTCCATCTCCAAAACAGCACCACCTAATACTAATAAGAGTAAAGTCATGGACACCCTGATGACTGTGTATCCATGCAATTTCTGGATGACCTACAATAAAATGTGACCTTGGGTCCAATAGGTATGTTTTCCCATGTTAAAAAATGACAATGTGTCACATTTTACCATTGTGGAGTATCAAATCGCTCAGCTAATTTTGGGAGTGGGAGAGAGGAGAAACAATCACAGTTGTATTTTAGCATTTGTTTGCATGTGAACTAAGTATACACAGGCAGCGTTTCAGCTGATCACTGCCCACTGACTTGACTGCTACTCCATCACTCTATATTTCTCTTTAGTCACTTTCTGCACTAACAAAATAAATATTTCTGACACTGAGGCAAGGGTTGATTAAATGTCAAATTAATTTGTTCCTTTTCTTTACCAAAAATTGCTTTTGCAAGTTCTGACATTCAATCTGTATGCTGTGCATTGAAAATGAGGAAAAAGGATTGTTATTGGTCAGGAATTAATGAAAGCATTACTGACATAGGGCTAATCATTATATGTCTGTCTGTCTGTCTGTCAGGAGCCTATATTTGCCCGGCGCCAGTGTGAGTGACTGCTAAACAAGCAACCTAAATTGTAAATGTGAATAAAGAAACGAACTCTGTGCAGGGATCAAACCCACGTCCACCAAAGGTAGCTTTCAGGGTGGATGCGGGTTCGATCACCGCACAGTTCGTTTCTTTATTCACATTTACAATTTAGGCCACTCGTTTAGCAGTCACTCAGACCGGTGCTGGGCAAATATAGGCTCCCAACTAATAAATGTCATTATAATTATCATTCTGTCGGATATAAAAATTATCCATTTGATTTCATATATATGCCATGCCTGTCACCCTTATAGCATCTGTAACAGCCATCAGCCCCTCTCCATTGCTACTCTTATTAAATTACCTAACTTTTTTTTCTCTCCCTTCCAACTGTGTCTTTTACACTTATAATATCAGTAGCAGCCATCAGCCAAGCCTGTTGTACACTTATAACTGTCAGCGGAGCGACGAGTCATGGAGTATGTTTAATGCTGGCTTATTTTCACTATCATTTTTACTCACTAAAGTTATTTTTAACATACTTTTTGTATTACAATGGAAATAGAGCAAGAAGTTCTGTCACTGAAGGCAGATAAATGTCTTATCCTCTCTATAACAATAAAATAAATTGTCAATAACTTTGAGAAGTGTCCTTAACATTCCAAATTTTGTTCAGATAATCAAACTCCTTAGTGTTCTTGGTTTTGTTACAATGTTTGTCCAATCCATTCTTCAGCTTTTATCAGGTGCATAATCTGTAATAAAAGTGTGTGTGTGTGGGGGGGGGGTGTACCCTATGTTGTGTTGTACACTTATGATAATATACCCACTGTTATGTTATAGCTCTCAATGACTTTTGTTGAAGGGTGGGCTATGGAAGAATTGATTAAATTTTGGGGCGGATCCAGGAATATTTTTACATCTGCATCTCCGCTATATATGAACTAAGTTTCATTCCGTTTTAGTGACAAGAGCATAGGTATGGGCTTTGTAGTTAGTACTGTCAAAAATTCTAATCCCTTTTCTTTTATAGAACAAGGAAGAACTCTGATGCTAAATCCCCCCCCCCATCAAAGACCATTACTACTGTAGTGAGTTCAACTCTCTCTCTGCCCTACAATTGTGGCCTTGTGCCCGGCTAGGTTTAGTAAATACTTAAGAGGGTTTTTCATAGATATAAAACACAATTTAAATTTCCAAGACCGTTTTTTTGGGGTTTTTTTTCAAGTTACTGATCAAGAGTATAATGGGGGGGGGGGTTCTGAAAACAACTGTTTTAGAGGTTGAAGAGGAGCAGAGAATAAGTTTCTAAAGTGATCTACAACAGAAGGACCATAGTGGAGGTATATATATACCCCCCCCTCCTATAATCGACTGAATTTTTTTTTTTTTTTCCTGTACACTGTTTGAAAAATGAATATTGTGTATATCCTGCCAAGGCAATACCTTCATCATACTTAATTGGAAATTCATCTGTGTACTTTAATTATCATTTTCTCTTACCACCCACCAAAAAAAAAAATTTGCTAACTAAACAACGCAATTAGGTTTGCTGAGAATTCTTTAGAAGAGGGAAAAATACCCAAACCTGATGATGATAATCTACTACTGGCTGTTTTTTAGCGAATACGCCAAGTTCAGTTCCTTATCCATAAAAAAACACTACTTTCTACTACCACTATAACTACTACAGTTTTTGCTACTACTACTTAAAGCAGACATAGGTAGCCTTTTATTTCACTGGTGGCTTGACAAGCGCACATATGCCATCTCCTGGACTGACTGACTAACTGACTATAGTCTTCATAGACAGTTTTAGTAGCCGTAAGTACCTTTTAGTAGTATTCATTGTTTGTATCTGATTTTTATTATCGCGAATGAAAAATGTTTTAACTTTTGGGGGAAAGTTGTATGCAACTTATTTTTTAAAAACTTTTTATTTGTTTTGTTCTTATCCGAAAGAAATTTAATCTTTCAAGAAATTAATTTTTTCTATAACAAATCAATTTCATAATTTAAAAGTTCGGAGGCTTTTTATTTCGACTCCCTTTGAAAGTTAAAAAATAAATCAATTCCTATTAACAGCAAAAATAAACCGTAACATTTTTACATTGTCAAATATCTGTCTCTCTTGTATGTATGAGAGAGGAGGGTTCATTTTTAGCTCATCTTCTTTTGGGATGTTTACATTGGATATATCTTGTAACTGTCCTCTGTGAATCCAACATCAGAAATTTCCAGGGTGATCTTTTTATTCTCTCAGGGGATGGCAGCAAGAAAATGCTGTCTTAAAATACGATTAACATTTTTAATAGTCGTTTACGTTTACTCCTTTTTTCAAAACCGTAGTTTTGGTTTGAGTGGTTATTTACGATAAATCAAAAATTATTTTTTTCTTTTTCGGCCAAACTTTTTTTTTTTGTAATAGGTAGTAAGTAATTGATTACTAAAACCACCTAGTTTCCATCTTTTTCTAAGGAGAACAAAACAAATGAGAAAAAAAAGACTTTTCTACCTGAAGGAAATTTTAACATGCTCGGAAGAAGAATAAACCTCGACTGCTAAGGAGTGGAAAGAAAACCCCCAAAAGCTATAGTGAGGAATATGCCTTTTACTTAGAGTAGAACCACGTGTAGTTTTCATGGGGTGGTTTGGGGGAGATATTCAATTCATTCATTTAATACTATAACTTGTATTGGTCGGCTTCTCCCGTACCTGCTGATACGTGCGTGTACACACAAGCACGCTGCTTAAAGAGAACTCAATTATTTTTTTTTTTTTCAAAAATAAGATGAGTGATCAACTCTTAAATTTCATAGCATCATTACCCCCCCCCTCACTCTTGAAGAAAACCAATGCTATTATGACTAGTTTTTACTAGTATCCGACCATACTCAGTTGAGTAATTAAAGCCAAGGGTTTTACCAGTCAGTGGTGTTGGCGTAGCAAGGGTTCTCAGCACCCGGGTGCAAAAATAATAAAGTTTTCATTATTTATTTTGTGACTCGTTACCCACTTAATGACAATAACACGAAGAATTAAACACCAGCTTACCTTACATAGGCCTAAAATAAAGTCACACTATAACATTT
>VCCN01001294.1:5265308-5275803 GCA_006491835.1 Architeuthis dux
AGTATACCATGATCGTCGGGTTACGATATTGGCTCCAGTGGGTCCAAAAATCGCATTTCTCGGGACAAGTAACGTGCGACAGGCTGTACTGAGTTACATGGTACCAACAGCAGGGAGTGATCCCTCCCCGACCTGACATATTGGGATAGGCGGATTCATGCCTTTCTTAAGTTAGTTCGCACCCCCATTTTATTAACATGACAAACATTTTCCCTTGCATATCTCTTCTCTGATAGAAGAAATTGCTAGTTTATCAAAACAGCTTGACGTTTTTTCAGATATAGTTGTAGTTGTCCTATATTTTTGTAATATGTTCCTCGAAGCAAAAGGAGTTGTAGTTTATTAATGAAAATTTCGTTTGGCGATTAGGAGGTGTCCGGTAAGTAGCGACATTCCTTGCGAGCCGATATTGTCCGTGATTAATTTCTCTAGATTTAGTTTACTTTCATCGCCCATCTTGAGACCTTAGTCTGCTCTGAGGGTATGTTTATCGGATTCGCTTTCCACCCGGGCGAGTTGTGAGAGTGTATGAGCATAGGTGTGTTTGTTTCTCTTGCGAGGCTACCCATGTGTCCACAGTAAGTTACAAGCAAGTAGATTCTATCCTTTTCATGCTTTTTCATTGTGTTACTACTGACTGGCTACTTGTAATCTCAAAATAATATACTGTTCGGTTGTAACTGTATAGTATAACTTAATTTTTCTCTTTTTAAAGTAGTTTTGTTTTGTTGTTTACTTCTCGTTTGTTTTTCTTCTTTTTGTAAGCTTAACTTCTATTTCTCTTGTGAATTCTGAACTTTAGAAAAAGACCGGTCTCTTGAAAAATGACAGGAGACCAGGAAAACGGCCTACTTCATAGGCTGAGATGGTTACATATTTCCCAACGGTGCCAGAGGTCTTTGATTGCGCTCGGGTAAAAGCCAGGATTTCGAATGTTGGTTTTCTAGGCAGGCAGGCTTTGAAAAATACAATACCTGGAAAGACTTTCAATGCTATCATTCGTCATTCTTTTACCTCTGCCAACGAAGTATATGTATTCATTCATTTAAATCGTAAACGCAGGCGGTAAATTCTGCTTGTTTGTATAATCCCATACACTAACTAAAAACTGTATGAACATCAGTTCATATATAGCTACGATGCAGGGGATGTGATTAAGTTTCAATTTTTTATATTTTGGGCTATTGTCTTAATATATGAACACATATTTATCAATGGGGGGGGGGGAAGAATTCCTGGATCTGCAGCAAAATTTAAAGGAAGAATTTATTAAATTTTGGTGCAGATCCAGGAATTTTATATTTTTTTTTTTGTTCCACCATTGATAGATATTTGTTCATAAGACAATAATCCAAAATAGGAAAAATTGAAACTTAATCACCTCCCCTGCATCGTAGCTATATATGAACCGATTCCCATACAGTTTTTAGTTAGTGTATGGGATTATACAAGCAGGCAGTATTTACCGCTTGCGTTTACGATTTGTTCAGTTTCTAGTGATAATGGCATTGGCGAATGTATGTGCTTTCAAGTTTACTTTAGTCATTGCTATGCTTTGGTCAATATTCAACTGGATAAGTATCAAGAAATCCTCATTGATATTGGTTGTTTGTGGAAAAGCCATAATACATTTTTCAGAATTTGTCTTTTTTTTCAAGTATTGAACTTGTATGTTCCAAATTGAATTTTAGACTATTCTAAAATTTAAAAAAAACGTTTGACAACTCGAAATATACATATAGCAATTTCAAACTTGTATTTGATTTGCTATAAATTCAAAATAGTCAAGCAAATTTAGTCGTCTTTTTCTTAAATTCTTGATAAACCAGATTACTCTTTTCAAACTAACAATTATGCAGATAAGTTTTTTTCAAGAGAATTGTGATGCTATATAAAAACTTGAATTCTAAGGCAGGCTGCTCTTGAAATCTAGTGAGCAATTATTTCTACCCAGGTATCACTTTGAATAATCAGCCTCACCCATAAGTGTGCTTCCAAACAATTACAAAGGAAGCCACTTATTGTTATCACTATGGGACAGGGTCTTTCAGATAACAATAACCGGCTGATAACATTAAGCAAAGGATATTTTTTGTTATAAATTCATAATTATTAAATTCATTGTTATAAACTTTGTATTATAAAAGTTATAAGATTAATATAAATATTTTAATATAATTTTTAATCGATTTTAAATCAATTTGGATCAATTGATTTAGATAGTAATAACCATTTGATAGCATTATCTGTTATTATAATATAGGCCTTTCTCTGTATATCAAACCAGTAATAATAGGAAAAAATGACGAAGGAATCTTATATGAACGATAATTTAAAATCAATTCATTTAGAGATAGATTTAAAACTGGAATTTGCAAGTTCTTTTGAGATCATCCAAGTGTATACTTATGAGTCAGTTTTGTCCCCCCAAAAAACCCGGAACTATCATTCGTTATGGCTGTCTGTCATCATTGTTATATACTTTTTCTCAATGGGATAACTTTGTTATTCCTTAATATATTTCAATGAATTTTTATGTAGGCTTGTGGAGAGATTCTACTTGGGGTATGGTGAGTTATGGATGATCCGATTGTTTGTTTACATTTTATAAGCAAAAACGTTTTAGTTGGGAAAATTTCTCAAATCTTGATCAATTTTGCTGAAATTTGGCTATAATTTTGACAAAACCCCAGGTATTGAAAAATGGTGAGTTAAGAGTGATCTGATTGTTTACATTTTATATGTAAATAACCATATGTCAATATGCAAAAAATATTGAACTTTGGAACTGCTGAACCGATTAGAATAAATTGTTATACAGGTTCTTGGGCACCTAATTACTGAAAATATATAACGTTTTTAAGAATTTTATCGTTTGAATAAAAAAAAAAAAATTTTAAAAAAAAAAGATAAAATAAAAAATCAGGTTTCTCTGAGTTAGGTCCTGATAAACAACTATTTGCCACTCTCTCTCAACTGTTTTCTGACAGGGACCTTTATACTTTAAGATTTTTTATTGTTTATGGTTTGAGGTGTATGTTTGAGCGAGGCAAGTATAAAGTTCATATGACTATGGCAGGAAATGAAAAGACGGGTTTAAAACTTGATCCATCATTTCGACTGGTGTGAGGCAAAGAGAGGTGTTCGTAACCAGTATTAAAAAAAGCTGAGTTTAGTTACTTGTAAGATTTTCATGGCGGGAGCATATCAAGAAATAATTGAGTTGGTGGTACTGTTTTTCAGCTTTTCAGTGCAGTCAGAAGAAGCCAAGGGTTTGCGTTGGATATGCCGAAACAAATGATTGGCTTTTAGAGAAGTCCAGAAGTCAATCTCTCAAATGAAACCAAAACATGAAATTATAAAAATTAAAATTTCCTTTTACCTATTCAAAATCAATAGCTTACATTTCACCATTTGGCAGCCACAATACATAGCTCACCCTTTCCACTTATATGATCTCTCATGTTGACAATCTGTTCTTCCCATCGGGTCCAATTCCTTTACAAAGTGTCAGTAAATAAATGAATATCTATCTGTTAACACACGCATTGAAAATGGCTTACGGATAGAAAAAGTTGAGATACATCATTTATTTTATTTACCAATATTTATTATTCAGCAATTGTTACCTTCCCAGTTTTAAAATGGCTGCCGTTCCAGCTGTAGGGTTATTGTCGTCTGCTTCTTTGATTTTGAAATTCGTCAACATGAAAGGTAACAATTGCTTATTCTACGTAAATATTTTCAAAACTTTTACTAATATTTTTATGATTCTAATGTTGTTATTAGTAATAACATAGAATCATATGTGCTCACTATGCTTCTCTTCAACATAATGTAGCTGTAATACATAGCTCACTTTTATAACCCTTTCCTCTTATTCTCCCGATCGTAGTTTCTTAAAAAGGCCCATTGTATATCATAGTGTCACACTAGAATCACTACAAATCACTTTCCTCTAATTGCATTTTTTTCCCCTCATGCTCAAGGGACTGCCAATTGCTTTTCTGATTTTTCTGTACATTGGTTTGCTCGGTCTCAATCCGATATAAGACCTCCCGTATTTCAGCAGGGAATATTAAGAAAAAAAACACATTTCCCGGAATTCCTCTTATTTATCGCTCTGTTTTTTAACTCCTAAAGTTTTGGCCAAGTGTAGTATCTGTTCTTTGATGCCTCTCCAAAGTTCGATTGACACCTGCCCGGTTGATTGGTCCCAGGAACCTTGTCGCCTGCTCAGGATACATCCTGAGAGGTTGCACAGGATTTCAAAGCCTTCATGCCGAGAAGTTGATCAACACCTTCCAGGAACTACTTACACGTCCGCGTGCAGCATCCCACCCTAAACTCGACCCAAGTGTTTCAACCTTGTGTCACATTTGCCTTTGTGGGGAGGTATATAAATAAACTCCTGAAGTTTTGGCCAATATAGGGCTGAACAACGAAGGTTACATTTACCTTTTGTGCTATACTTTTGGGTTAAAGGTGGATCTTATATGCTGTCGAATACGGTTCTGGTTCTGCTCTATCCCATTTTTGGATGGACAGATGAAAGTTTTGTGACTTTTTGGAGAAAACTCTCACAATTTTCATGTGCCTGATATTATTTTTGTCAGAATTTATCACAGAAATTCAATTATTTTATGCTGATTTACTTGGACTAGTTCTAGACATGTCTGTCAGATATAAAAACGGACATCTTGGTTGTTATACTCACAATGTTTCAGCCATCGTATCTTCTGGCCTTCTTGAGGTGTCTGTCGTATTTGATAACCTTCTGGGAATTTTATACTGAAGCCTTTATTCTATCCATGTAGATTAGAAAGAATTAAGTTATGAGATATCCTCTTGAATGGACAGTGGATTTAGGACAATCTACCCTGTGAATGTAATAAAAGATTTGGTTAGAAATTCCCAGAAGGTTACCAATTATGACAGACACCTGAAGAAAACCAGAGTACAACAGCCGAAACATTGTGACTGTAACAACCAAGATGAGAACACTAGTCCAAGTACATTGGTGTCTAATAAAGACTGATATTATATTTTGTTCTGAGTGGACAGAAAAACTAAATGAAGAAAAAAGCTTTCTAAAAAAAAAACTGAACATACCATTAATGCATTATAAATATGGATGTGTACTTAAGGTGTGGCTTGAATGGTGGGAAGGGATTATTTTTCTTTTTTTTTTAGGGGAAGGTCTTCACATGTATCCTTAGTGACTTTTAAAATGCAGTGGCATAAACAATCTAAGTAGAAAATCTTGACTTCTCTCTGATACAAAAGTATATTTCTTCCCTTTTATTTTTAGTTGTTTGTGAGATTTTATATATATATATCTATGACAGAATATGATAATTATAAAGACATATATTTGCTTGGCATCTGTGTGAGTGACTGCTAAACAAGCGGCCTAAATCATATAAGTAAATATAATATAAAATTATCCATTATTTGATTTCATACTGTCGGCATAGGAAACCACATTATAATCGTGCCTAAATACAAACGTGAGAGAGACCAGCAAAGTGTATGGTTAAAAACTCCTGCCTTCCATGAGAGTTTGTCATTAGCTCAGTGGTAGATATAACGTTGTTTCCAAGGTGGACACAGGTTCGATCCTCGCACGGTGCTCGTTTCTTTATTTACTTACACAATTTAGGCCGCTTGTTTAGCGGTTGCTCAAACCGACGCCGAGCATATATAGGTTCCCAACAAATAAATGTACCTTTTTATTTATTTTATATATATCTATATATATATATATCTATATATCCCATCACTCAATGTCTAGCATTAATAAATTGCATTCAAATTCATATAGAAGCAAACATCAATAGGTATTAATTGTTTAGCTAGAAATCCTCAAGATTGATCATTTCTTTGAATAAGTGAAACTGTAGTCAAACTTGTAGGTTCTGGTTTATGATATACATAAGTGTACATATTGCACTGACCAAAGTGGCTTGAAAAATAAATGAGTCAGAATTTTTTTTAAAAACTCAGCCAAATCATCTACATTCTTTTAAATGTGTTTCATTACCATTTGTAATATTCAAAGATAACACACAGACCAATCTATTATTATTATGCTTGTGTTTGAATGTAACACTTTAATTTTAATAAGAGGATAGTGAGAAAAGAAAGTTAGGTAATTTAATAAAAGGGTGGGAAGGGAAAGGGGAGAAAATAAAGTTAGGTAGTTTACTGAGGGGGTAAGATTTTCACATATGAAATTAATCCATGTTTGTAACATTTAGATAATAAAAAAACATGGCTGGCAACAAAGAGTGGAAGGGATAAGGGAGTGAATGAGAAGATACAGGCCAAGGATGAAAGAAGAGCAGAGGCATGAGATAATAGATAACCTCAGTTGTCAACACCCATGGAATTTTCATGGCTCCAGCTAGTACTGGATCAATATCTGTGCGTGTCTCTTTCTATCTATCTATCTATACATACTTGTGGTGAGCAGTCTGCTAGAAAAGGGTTAACATGATCAGAAAAAATGTGTACCGATACCTATTATGGCCATGTCTTATGGTCTAAGAAATTGCACTTAGTCATAGTCTGACAGCATACTTACTATTTTTTACAGTTGACAGACCACATATTTTGTACTGCCTGCACGTTGGTATCAAATGTACCTTTTTTTGAAATATGATCTCTTATTTTGTCAATCTGTACTTCCCATCTGGTCTACTTCCTTAATAACAAGTGTCTGTAAATAGATGAACATCTACCTGCTAACATACACGCACACTCATTGAACCTTGCTTTAGGATAGAAAAAGTCGAGACGCATCATTATTTTATTTAACTAGTTCATTCATGCCATCAATAAATGACGTCAATATTTAAGTAATTTTGCAATTGCTTATGAAATACTTATGAAATATCAAAAACAATATGTTGCTCTGCACTTTCTTGCTTATGTTCAATACTTCCTGAATATTAAATTAAACTAAAGGTAAAATTAATTGAATAATCTAGGAGTTTATTTCTCATGTTTAACATACAGAAAATTCTACTGCTTCACCAGAAGAGTCCACTACATAAAGCTGGGTGAAATCTCTCTCGTCACTGTTTTTTCTTTTCTTTTTTGTATAAATATAGAAAAATGTTACCCACATACGCAAAAGTATAATAAATGCATAAAACTACAACAGGTTGATTACACAAAATGTTCCAAAATCGAAACATTTTAAAAGCCAACATAACACATCACAAGTGGAAAATTCAACACCTGATCTCACTGAGAGACAAGGCATTTAACTTATTCTGACTACAGTAAAAGCTTGGTTGTCTTTGTTTAACTCTTTAGAAATGTAAAACTATATTTACATCAAACGGTGAAAGATGAAACAAGTTCCAATCAAAACAAATTGTCACCGCCAGACCTACATGCATTAATCACTGTATTGTTTGCTTATTCTCTCCTCTGTACAAAGATAGGTGTCCCAGGGAAGATATCTTCTTTTTTTTTCTTTCTTTTTTAAAAAATTTGGTAAGGATTGTTTTCGGGACGGTTTACATTTCCTTAGGGACAGTTAAACCAGGACGGTTCTGGGACATTAGTGAATAAAGTTAGTTTGGAGCCCTGGATGACTGCATATATGTATACATATCTGGCAGTTTCTCAGCCAAAAACATTTTTTACCCCTAAAAATTGACAAATAGCAATCTTCTTTTTTTTCCCCCCCTACAACCAACTCTCTGCGACATATTTATGTTGTTTTACATATGAGACCTAGTAGTCTTTTTTTATAAATCAATAATAAATATAGCGCAGAGAGTCTGTTGTAGGGAGTGAGTTTATAAGTCAGCTTCTGCTATCCATGAAGTCTTTGTGGCCGATTGGTAAAAGTAGCTAGGCATAAACTAGTCTCCCTCTGGCAATGAGTGTGAGCTTGATTCTCACCAAATCTTTATTTCTGATTGCTGTTATTTGTTGCCATAGAAACAGTGTCCCGAATTAATAAGTTGTATAAAAACAACTAAAATTAGGTTGAAGGTAAAAACTAAAAAAAAAAAAAAAAAAATAGTAATCTATTTACCATATTGAATAATTATGGAGTTTTATTTATCAAGTTAATGTGTAAAATTCTATTTCTACATCATCAGAAGAGTCCACTACATAGATATTTGTGAAATGTTCATTTCTATGTAGTGGACTCTTCTTGTGACATAGAAAAGCGTTACACACACATATATGGATATTCATTGCATTTTATATATGTAGATATTTATTATTCTACTTCATAATATTTTCAAAACCTTTACTAATAACATAAAATCATATGGGTTCACTATGCTTCTCTTTAACGTAGATATCTTGTCAGCTAAAATATTAATTTAGTGACAACTCATCTATCATTAAGTCCAAATTCAATCAACCACCCCCTTACTTGCTATTGGACTTCCTGAAGTTTTGGTATCACTTATCTACCCTTATCTTCAAACCACTTCTCTCTTCACACGTTATGCTTCTAATTCTGTCCACTCAGTATAACATTATTCCAATTGATTCTATTATTTATTTTGCTTGTGTGTATATTATTTAACCCTTTCAAGACTAAGCCATTAAGATGCTCAATGCCTGAATTAAAACGTCTCGGTAAACTTCTAAAGAGATTCATGAGATATCCCAGCAGTCATAGAAACATCAGGATATATGTCCCAGGATTCTGGAAAGAGTTCAATAAGCAGAAAATGGTCACCTGTATTCATACTAGTAGGGAAGATTGGGCTCTCTAGCCTTGGGAAAGCAACCAGTCTAGGAGAAGGACAACTCTGATTCCAAACCAGGGAGTGGAGCTCCCTTTTAAGGTGGTCTTTTCGGCAGCTCCTGATACTAAATGTATCGCTCTCTGCTTTCCTCGGGACTACATCAGAGAGGCCGAGAGGGGGATTCTGACAACTGGGCATCTCAGGATCTCCATATGCTTTGCCCAGGCATGCACCCCTAGAGGAGACACTCTAGTGTTGTTCCATTGTCTGTAGAGACAAAATGGTGGCCATTCATTATCGTTATCGTCATCATTATACAGGGTCATTTAAAATCCTGTTAGAGCAGAGACATAGAAATGGCCATCTTTTAAACTTATCTTTCTGACTGTCACCCTAATGTTATATATACTGTTTTTCTGAAATTCTATAAAAGATGACTGGTGCCTACCCCACTCTTTTGTGTGTGATTATATAGCCATATGTGCACATATTGTGTGTATGTTTCTATACACTTGTATCCAAGTAGATTTTATCTCAAAGTCTGTGTCAATGACTGCATATATTTTTACCCCTAATCTTGGCATCTAAGCAGTGCCAAAATAAAACACGTACCCTTATAGATAATGCGTTCTGAGAAGAGAGCTAGGGTAGGGAGTGAACAGGAGACAGTTGCAGGCCACACTTCCTTTATTTATACCACTGATCTTGTGTATCAGACTTCTCCCCACTTAAATGATTGTCTGCAGAGATTTGCCTGCCCCAAAAGATGAAGAATGTCTTTTTGGTCCTATTATTAACTTGGCATAAACCCCAGTGTCTAAGATCTGCCAGAATGTGTGGCAATGAATCACTAATGTTGTGTGTGTCCCCTTTGTAGACATATTAGTATTGAGTAAGTTTGTTCAGTTTTTGTCGTTAGATAGCACTAGAAGCATTTAGTTTCAACTGACTTTTGATTGTTTTATGATAACTGTCATTTAAACATGCATTTTTAAATGGATTTTTTTCAAAATTAGTGTATTTTTGTTTATTGATTATAAGATGGAAGAAACATTAGCAACATTTGCATGATATGCTTTTTTAGTTTAAGAAAGGTAAAAATGCAACTCAAATGCCAAAAATATTTGTGCAGTTTATGGAGAAGGCCAGTCTTCATCCAAAGAAGATGATGCTATGTATATGTTGGGATTGACAGTACATCCTCTATGAGCTCTTTTGGGTGGAGCAAATGATGGATTTGAACAAATACTGCTGAAAAGAGCAATTGACAAAAAGCGTCTGGAATTAGTTAAGAGAAAGTGCATAACATTCCATCAGGATAATGTGAGTCTGCATGTTTCTTTGGTGACCAGACAAAAATTGTTATAGCTTAGCTAGGATGTTTTCTCTCGTCTGCTGTATTCACCAGATATTGCACCTTCAAATGACCATTCATTATGGTTGTCTGAGGATTCTTAATTAAAAAAATTAAATTCCCTAGAACAGGGTTTCTCAAACTTTTCGTACTTGCAGAACCCCTGAGACTAAGTGAAACGTTTTTGGAACCTAAAAGTTAAAAATGTTCAGTTCAAGTCTAGGTATCTTTTTGCAAGCATGATATAGTATAATTTTTAAATATATTCATAAAAATACATGTCTCTGGTTATTTATATTTATAAAGTTTGTCTTAATTGTACATTAAGCATGGCTTTCTTAAGGAAAACCAACAACCAACTGAAGTCTGGTACAATGGACACCTTTTTTTTTTTTTTTTTTTTTTTTTTTTT
>VCCN01001294.1:5289720-5302706 GCA_006491835.1 Architeuthis dux
AGGATCCATATTTTATTTTTGGTCATTATCAGACAAGCTGCTTGTGTGTGTATATATATATTCGTGAGCGTGCATAAGTGCCCAACGAAACATTTTTTAAAGTTGATATTTTCATTATTTTTAGAGCTACAATGCTCAATTGTTTTGGGTATTTTTAAGTTTTAACACTCTATTAATCATAATGCAAACTGTTCAAGCTTCAAAATAAAAAAGAAAATAAGCATTGTAGCTCTAAAAATAACGAAAATATCAACTTTTAAAAATGGTTCTTTGTTTAATCCATCAACAGTTTTCATTGTATGTGGTTTAGTCAGACTATTTTCCACGTCTTTGTTGTTTATTTTTCACAGTTTCAGCTGTGCACCTTCTGGCCTTACTCGGGTGTCTGTTGCCTTCTAGAATGTTGACTTTAGTTCCGGGGGAGCTTGCGCATCCCCTCATAAACACATTGCATACACTTTTTGCTTCTTTGTGTTTTTGGAATTGTCAGAACATAACAGACAACCAAGGAATGCCAGAGCGTACACAACCGAAATGGGAAAAATAAACAATGATGAGTAAAAAAAATCCGATTAAAACAGATACAATGATTAAAACACCCAGTCTAACAAAATTAAGACAATAACTCTCAACAGTTTGTGCTAGTTTCACTTACAGCCATGTTAGACAGCTTTCTTGGGTATCATGTGAACCAAAATATACACTATTCCAAACTTCTACTGAACAACCACGTCTGTAAAATGTCAGAACTTCAAAATGTGGGGCTTTCTTCTAAAATCATTCAATGTTTTTGTACAGAAGCGGTTATCCACAGACGAAATCCAAAAAGAGCTAATGGACATAGACAGTAAACTGACAGATTTGGAGCTGAGAGGCCGACAATTAGAAGTTTCCATTAGAGCAGGTGAGCCAGATGCAATGTCTCTGCAGACAAGAGTTACTTGCTCTTCTTTCTCTCTCTCCTTGCTTGAAATAAAGGCATTTTTTAGGTTGCAAACAATACCTTCTAGTTAAATGCAAGTCTCATTCTGAAATTAGCTCTTTTTATTTCCTCTTCAAAGAGAATCAATTTTGCTCTTATTGCCCTTGCATGTCCTTTAAATCTAACTTTATTATAATAACTCTTTCCCCTTTCCATACAATCCTCACTTATTTGAGGTGGGAACTAAAACATAGTTAAAATCTTGAGTTTATAAAAGAGTTTAAACCAGTTTATGATTGAGATTTCGGAACTTAGTATTACATGTGCAAAACATCTAGATCAGAGGTTCTCAGAGATCCAGAATCTGGGCTAATGCTATTGCTTGTGATTGAAATAAAGTCATATTGCTGACTGAAATTTCAGTAAAAAATAGGTCTAAAGATATATTATTTCTGGTACAGATGCGATACAGTACTTCTAAAATCTGCTTCAGGTCAGGATTATTGCCTTTCTTATGAGGCAAAGAAGATTGAAGGTTCCAGTCTAGAGAGGAGAACCAAGCTCTCTCGGTCTGTAGTCTCTAGTTTTCAGTGGGACTTGAATAAGTTGTTTTCCAGTTCTACCATACTACAGTACAACGCTTTTGCCTTCTCCACCTCGGATATCAAAGCGACAAGAGTTCACCAGGCAGGTCGAAAAATAAAATCTAGCCTTTTTTATGGGCAAGCCTCAATTCTAGGGTTGGGTCTGACGGACATTGGGGAGACACTCAACTCCACTGGTGCCTTCTCCAATCACCTCAGGGTACACCTGTATTCAATGTGTCAACAACCGCTGATCAAAAGCCCTGCCGAGGACACTGCCTGTGTTTCACTTCAGGTCGGCAAGTGTACTCGAACCAACCTGTCAACAGCTCGTCCTTCTACCATCTGGCAACTCTCTCAACCAGTATCTCATTGTTTCCATTTCAAGGCAAAAAAACAAAGTACTTATTCTGTTACAACGTATCTGTTATGTACTTGTAAAATCTAGCATGACCATAGTATCACAAAGGGAGGTAACTTTAATCAGTAGTTATTTCCCTTGATATCAACATACCCATTTTTTTATATGAATTTAAGAGTTAATGTAAAGTTTTGTATGCAATCATTTAGGTTTTTAAAAAAAACAACATAATTTCAGGTTTTCTGTTCTCTTGGGTGTCAAGAATTAGTTTATAATTTCTTTAATATATAGCATATTAAGAGGGTGGTAGTTAGCATCCAGCTTTTACTAGTAAATGTAATGGAAAAATATTCTCAATTATTCAAAATATATACTCTAAAGTAATGAAAGCTATTTTATCTGCAACTTGATCTCTTGGAAACTGGTTCTCACTTTTATATTTATACAATCAAGTGGAATTAGTTTTTCAGCTGAAAATGAAAGGTTCATAAGGTTTTGATCTTCATCTCAGAATTGCCAGATTTGGTCAGAAGGGTAGATAATTCAAGCTTTATCTCAGAGACTTACCCAATACAGGCATTGGAATAGTGTCTAGAGGCAGTGGTTCAATATCAGCCTCCAAATTTGCTCAATTTCCAAATTCAACACTATTCCAATGCCTGTGTTGGACAAGTCTGAGATAAAGCTCGGATTATTTCCCTTCTGGACAAATCTGGCAACCCTGCTTCATCTCTTTAAATGCAAAACAGATGAATTATTGCAGCCAAACATTTGCATAATAATTATCATACTATAAATACACTGAATTTAAAACGTTAATTTTTATGTTTTGTCTTCCAAGACAAGGTAAGTTGGGATATAAAGTATTTGGTTACATGACCACTTGTGTAAGAATAATACTCTATTAAAATTTATCAACCTGTGGTGATAATTATTAAAGCTGTCAAGTTATTACGATTTGAGACATTATAAAACGTCCTTTGTAAAGGTTGTTATAAGGTATGATCCAATTACAGGAATATTTTTTTCAAATTCAACATGTCAAATTTGATAATTTTTGTCTGAATTTCTGAGATGAATTATTATTATACCCTGATTTACTCGGGACTAGTCTCCTCATCTGAATTAGGTAGTGCAAAAAAGTCCTATACTCTGGTTCAGTGAAAGAGGCAGACGAGTTACATGCAAGGACAAATTAACTAGGAAGAATTAACTGATATGAGGTAACCACCAGCATGAACTGCGGAATGAGAACAATCTACCCCCATGGATTGAATAAAGGGTTCAGTTCAAATTTTCCAGATTACCAACTACAACACAGACACCTGAAGAAGGCTGGAGGATACAATGGCCGAAACGTTTTGACTATAACAACAAAGATGAGGTCACTAGTCAGTGTAAATCAGTGTATAATAATGTTAAATTTAAATATGAAATGCTTTGTGAAAGATATTTCAAAATAAGAGTTTTGTGGACTTAATTTAATTTTTCCAACTTTGTTGCTTTCAAAATTGTTGGTAATCTGTAAAGTGATATGTAGCTGCAAGAATTAGTATATGTTTATGTCTAAATTGCTTTTTTAATATGGCTGAACTGGTTTCAATCATACTTTTATTTATTCTCTGGGGCTGGTGAGTGGGTACCAGGAAGACTTGAGATGTATTTGAGCTTGCATTTCATTGATTTAGTTTAAAATTCTGTTGGAATCATATCTTTTTTGTTAAATTACAGTTTGAAACTTCAAGTTCACATAACAGAAAATCAAGGTGAAATTAATCCTGGTTTTAAAATAAAAATTTAATAAAAAAAACTTTCCTGCATGTGTACTCATTTGCAGTAAGTTTTTTTTTTCTCTCCCTTTGATTTTTAAATCTGATTCTATTTCTGTAGTGACAATCATTAGATGTGAAACAGTTTTTTTAATTTATGGACTAGTCTGAAAAGCCTTTTGCTCAAAATATTTCTCCCCCCCCCCCCAAGTCTATTGTAAGTGTCCCTTCATCAATATTGCTTGTATTTTATTTTCAGACTGATGTAGATTCATGTTCAGTTGATATAACTATTGGCTGTGCTTAGAATGAACTCTGCAACTGACTATTAGTGGTGTGGACTATTGCTAAACCAGCTTCAACTTGGCTAAGCTTTTATGTATTATCTATTTTTAACCTACTGCCTCTCAATTTGCACTAATACCATTTCTCATTCAACCTTTTCCCAAAGATTAAAATTTGTTGTCTCTTTTACTTACATATAATTCAGTAATTTATTTTCATTGTTTACTATTTATTTCTTGGAACCACATATGCAGAATCTTCCTTCAGTCGAATGATCTTTTTCTCGTATGGTTTTATGGGCTCAAGTATTCTATGCACTCAACCTGAGTAAATATCTGATCTCTGTTAATGGAATGAAACTATGCTGATTTATAGAGAGAAATTATAACACATTCATTTTTAATATGCTTGCAAACCTATCATGTAATCATTTTATTCTCCAATTGTTCTCAAACTGTGTCACTAAATTGATTTTTATTAACAAGTTGTCTTCATATTTACTTTTCCTATTTAAATACTAAACTGATTATTTATTAATATCTCATAAAAGCTGTTGCTGAAGGTTTTTAATAAGATGTGAACCTCAGATATCCAGCCCTTTGAACAAAATTCCTTGTATTGTTTAAATTGTCATTCAACAGATTTCCATAAATATTTTTAAAAACCTAATTTCAGTATATTTTTATTTCAGTTATTCAATATTTTTGCTGATGCTTTATATTCATCTGTTTTTTGCTATTGTTCTAATTAGCTGCTTTTTTTTCTTTTTTTTTCTTCCATTTGTTTTTTTCAACACTATGTGAGGAAAAAAAATTCACTGATTCAAGGTAACCAAATGTTTTCTGTTGGTGTTAGATGTTTATATGTTAAATAATGTTTTATAATGGAAAGAAATACCAGTACAGTCTTAGTTTGGTATGTGTACAAATCGGAATAATGCAACTGCGTTGCTGTGAGAACTTGGAAACCTCAAGATAAGATTGAAAATTATTAATCATTAACACATTCTATTATAAATGCTAGTTATGTCCGCAAGACAACTTTGCTATCTATAAAATTGTTTATCCCGATTTTTGACATTTTCAGATAACTACGAACATTAATCAGGACACAACAAACTAGGGTAATTTACTACTGTCGTCGAATGGTGTTTGGATTATTATTTGCAAATCCCAACCTGTGTTGTGTCTGCATGGCATGGCTAGATATTTATTGTGGCGCGTTTTATGTCGGTTATACCCTTTTGAACAGCCCATAGCATTCCATCAGTGATCTCCCTTTACACGCACATTGCTATTTCTCTTCCCATCTTTTTTTCTTGCACTTTAACCCTTTTTTGTCCTAATTGGTGAAATTGGCTGTCATAAACCTGTACAGAGTTTTAATTTAAGGTTTTAAAAGGAACAAGTAATTTGGTATTGAAATTTCCTAAATCAAAACATTATGGTGCTGTGTGTCCCAACCAGGGTTGTCAGATGTCTTTTGCCGCACAAGACCAAATTTGTATGGTCTTTGACCAAATTAAATAGCTTCAGTACCAAAATAACTTGAAATCCATCATCAGACTAAGCTTGCTGGAAAAATTGATGAAAATACAATTTTTTTTATCTATTGTTCATCTATATTTATGTGGTATCATATTATTCGTGTGTCAAGGATTGTTATCTTTTTGTAAATTTTCCTTCAGTACCAAATCTTTATTTTTTAACCATTGTAGCTTTGTTCAGTACCAAATTTGCTCAATTTTGGTCTTGAAAAATACCAAATGGCAGCCCTGGTCCTAACTTAATTACATTTTTTTCCTTTCTTTAAAAATATAAAGTAACAGCAAAATTTTTCAAAAGTAAGATCATTTTTTTTCCTCCTTTTTATGACAACCATTGAGATTTAAAAAAAAAAAAAAAAAAAAAAAAAAAGTTTAATTTACATTCTAAAAATTTTTAAATATACTTTTAGAATGTGGGATGCCTTGCTTTGGATCTGCGTTTAGCTAGTCTGAAACCATTGCTACTGTAGTGAGTTTGACCTTTGCTGGGGGCCCTACACGTGTGGCCCAGACGAAGTTCTAGAATCTTAGGTTAAATAGATCAAACACTTTTTTTTTTTCTTTTTTTTTAAATTAAGGAATTTTGAGTTCAAGTTTATATAATTTTTCAGAAAATCATTCAGATTCAAGAGAGATCTTTAGTACAGCTGACTTCACTATTCCTCATCAAACCTAACAATCTGATAAATTATTTTGCTCTTGAAGTAAGTTGATCTATTCAGATTAAACAGTTTTCAATAATGAGAAAATGCAGAATAGTCTTGATGAAGTAAGTTTTAGTATATTTAGTATATGTTAGTATATAGTTAGATATAAAGAAAAATATAAGAATGATGTAAGAGCAAGCTTTATTTTTTTTTAACACCAGAAATATTAAATTCATTGGGAACGTATGCAGAGTATTTTAAATTAAACAAGATAATCGCTAAATCTTAAATATACAGGTACACTACAGCTATAATGGCAAATGACTACTCACCACAATATTATGGTAGGCCCAAGGTCTTGTGAAAGCTAGAATGATTGTTCTTGCAATTTGTGTATTTTTCAAGCTTATTTTGCTACTATAAAATACCATATCAATCCAAAGGAAGATTAAACTGGCGTCTCTTTACATTAGTTGTGATGTGTATAGTATTAACCTAGTTTTACTGATATAGGTGAATATATGTTCATATACAGGGTGTCCATAAAGTCCCTATCTATTTTTGTTTAAACAGTGTAATAAAATTGATAGAAACTTTATGTACATGTTTTACTATTAAGTTTTTGACAGCAATTTTTTCAATTTTTTTTTTTTTTTTTTTTTTTTTTTCCCTCCCTAGATTGTGTCACCATTTGTGAAGTGGTCTCTTATTAAAGTGAATTTGGCTTATGTGTGTAATTGGATTTTTTTAATGACTCTTTATGGACAATCAATTTAAATTTGTCAAAATCAGATTTCCTGCCCTCTTGATCTCTAGAGCTGTTTGGAAAAGTAGTATTGTTAAATTTTATAAGAATAATTAATTGTAAATCTACTGGCATTGATTTTTACCAAATCTTTTATATATTGTATGCTTTTAAACTCCTGTGATAAATCCGGATCTTCTGAGAGAGAAAATCTAACTTGCCAAAAAGAAGGAAAAAAAATTAATGTACCGTATTTGACAGCATATAAGACCCGTCCATCTCCCCCTAGTAAAATGGCTCAAAAGGTAAATGTAACCTTCATTATGCAGCTCCTCATTGGCCAGCACTTGAGGATATAACAAATTTTTTTAAACTGATAACTGTGAGGAATCCATGGAAATGCATTTTTTTTTCTTAATATTCCCAACAGAAATAAGTGGTCTTATATGCCATCAAATACAGTAGTTAATTCTAAGTTATATTTTTCATATGCATATTGTAAATAAAACACAATTTTGTGCCTCTGCAAATTTACTGTAAATACAAAGAAACCATTATTTCTTTAATTCTATTTCTTTTTCTTTCTGAATTTTATCTGCCTCAAGTTTAGGTTTCTTTAAACTGATTTCAAACTTTGTATTAAGCCATGTATTTATTACATTTCTGTAATGTTCCAGAAGGCTAATATTATAATTGGTAATATCTGGAGCCTTATAGAGTGTATATTTTTGTAAAGTATATAAAATTTAACTAATGTAACTTATTTTTTTGAATTTATAAACTACACTTGAAATTCCAATACTTTTCAGACAACCTCTGTAATGCAGCATTGATGATCTTATTTTGCAGCTCATAAAATGCATCTCTCATCCCAAAAATTAAGAGTGTAATGTAATTTTTTGTATTCTCAACCCACCTCTAGAGTACTTTTGATAGATATTTGAGAATAATAATTTATCAAATTCTGACTTGAAGTAGCAAAATCTGTTAACTTTTCACAGAGCTTATTTTACTCCTGTTACTGAAATTGTGTAAAACTAAAGTATTCTATAGAATGTCTAGCATTTTTTAGGCAAAGTATAATATAACAGACAACAGGAGTTAAATACTTTATTAACAAATTGAAATCTGTGAAACCAAAAACAATTAAAATATAATAGACAACGGAGATGAGAATTTTATTAGTGAACTGGTATCTGAAACCTAAAGTAAATAAAAAGATATTCTGATAAACATTGCATCAATTTAGTCTTCTATTTATTGCAATCTATCATAAAGCTGTTTTAACACACCTTGTGTCATGCTCAACCAATAGACATCATCCTGGACATCCATGATGATGGCCAAAACATTGCGAGCATCTCCATGTCCTTTGTCAAATCAAAATTGGAAAAAAAAGTTCATCAGTTAGAAATTTTATCATTTAGAACTTAATTTTAGAATTAATTGGAATTTAAATTTTAGAATTTAATTTCATCAATTAAAAAATGTTTATAAGTTAGGAAATGTGTACAGATGATTTGATTTTATACCTTGTCTTGAAGTTTTAGGTATTCTATACAATATTTTAGTTTCATGCTTTGCCAGTAACACTCCAAAATAATAATTTGGTATTTTTTTTTAGTATATTTATAATTCATATTAGTTCTCTGATGTATTAGATGAGAATTCTGTGTGATTTCAGTTAACTTTTAAATATTGACTATTATGAATATTACCAATCTGGTAAAAGCTTTTGGTAGGTTCAAATGCTAAATAAAGCTGGAAACTTGAAAAATTTGGCTTTGTTTTATGGTTCAAATTTATATATCCTACCTGTGTGAAATTTGAATAGGTCCAGGCATTCCTAGGACATGTCAGCACATATCAATTTTCATAATTACTAATGGTCAAACACTTGTAAATTGGAGCCAGAACTATTTCTTCATTGAAATTAATATTTTTGCCTTCTTGATGATTTTAATGTATCTTGCACATTAAAGCAATTTATGAGTTGTAAAATATGATATTAAAAGCTGAATTGATCTGTTTTGTTTAGTTTGCCTGCTATAAATGATGATAAATTGTTGATAAAATGTGTTTTTGTTTCATTTCTGTTTAATTTTTATATTCTAATTTTGACCTGTTTTATATTTTGTTTCATTTCCGCAGCATGCAAGATACATTCTTGCCTCTATATTTTAGTGTTTAATTTTGCTTTATTTTATTTAGTTGCTTATTTTTTTCTATACTGAAATTTTATTTCCCCTGTGTCTGGTAAATTCTTGCAGGTGATTACATTGCTTGGTAAATTCATTGCAAGGTAATTCCATCATTATTTATTCATTATGACCCCCGCAGGGTTTAGGGAAACATATGCAGTACTTGTATTTACCGACAATGTATTGGCTTGCGATGTAATTACCTTGTGATTTAATTTACCAGGCCATGAAATTACAAGCAGTGTAATTAACCGCAATGAATTTACTGAGAATTTTATTCTCCTTCAACTCTACCTCACAATGTCAACATCTGAATTATGGATAGACTGGGCAGAGGTTTGAGTTCTTTTTGTGGCTATTTTGTTTTTGTGTTTTTTTATACTAAATAATGTATACATAACCATTTGTTCATGCATTGGGAAGGAAGGAAGTTATTATAGAATGGTTTAATTATTGAATATAATAGGCACACATTTTTTTCTCAATTGTGCTGAAGCTTTTCTTAATTCTTGCATAGTTACCTGCCCCTGATCATATTAATATAAATGGAGGCAGTGGTGACAGGTTAAATAATATCCAATAATGAGAAACGTTTCTTGACCGACTACTGTTTGTTGTAGCATCAAACTCAGAGGCCAGGGAAACAAGCCACTGGTCAGAATGCAGCAAGTGTTGGCATTTTGTCTTTGGCCAAAAACGAAAAGGTGAGACAAATCCAGTTGGATCCTGTAGATCCATTTTCTTCTTGCTGACAGTACTACCTCTACTGCTGTGGATGTCAATCATTACAATGATTCTAATGTCTGACACAAGAATGCATTTAATCAAGATGAGTGAACTCTTGCTCTTGTCTTCTGGGTTAGAACTTCTTTGTGCATGCTACAAAGGATATCTTCCAATTAGTTGCGAGGAAGAAGTTTGCCTGTATATTTTATTATTTATCTTTATTAGATGAAGTATTGTAACCCATTAATTTTAATTTTTGACTATTGTTTACCGTCATTTAAAAAATTTTTTTATCACAACTCAAGTTATCAATCAACAACAGTGAGTAAACCAAGCTTCTCTGTGGCAAAAAAGAAGTGTTAGTTACTCACTGCCATAGATTGACAGCCTGCATTAAGTTGTGATAAAAAAACAACTAAAAATTAAAATGAAGGTAAATAGTGGTCAAAATTAGAAATAATGGGTTTGCCTGTATAGTTTCTATATTTCAAACTCTGTTTTTCTGTTATAACCAGGTAGACCTATCTTAGAATTGGTGAATGTTCTATATTCAGACTTGATATGAAACAATTAAATGACAAACCTGTGGATTTTTCTTTCAAAATATACAAGGGACCTTTTTTCTTTTAAATATAGAGGCACAGCATTCATATTTCAAATTAAATATTTAACAGTGATTTTAAAAATTTTGCTTACTTTAATATTAATCTGATTACTTGACATATAGAAACTTTAGTTGATATTAGGTTTGTCTAACATGAGAAATGGTTATAAGTATACATTAAAATAGTTTACAGCCTCTGTTGGAAGTTGTCAGACAATTTGAAATAAGGAAGCCTGTTATATTTGGTATGTGACGTGACATCAAACTCTTATTACCGCTAATGAAGAGATTTATCGTATGAAGTCAACTTTGATACAAGTCCAAATTCATGAAGCATCAAGTGTAGACTGAACTCTAGCATTGGCTGGTCAGACTAGTTCTAACCATTACTAAAGAATGAAGAAATGGATTTGTGTCTTTCTCAAGGGCATTAGTGCAAAGTGAATGCAAACAGCCTCGACCGGAATTTGAACTTTGCTCGCTGATCCCATTTTCCATGCTGGTAACCGTTTGGCCACTCCGGCCTCCACACTCTTAGAAATATTAAACCTAAATTTTTGGTCAGTTAACCACTAAAATAACAAAACTAATTGACTCCATTACTTTATACAAACCAAAATATAAATTGTAGAAAAATTTAGTTGCTTCTAACCTTCAGCCTCAGATCAACCAGTATTAGCTTTTCTTATTGAGTCAAATTCTTTAGTTAATAAAATGTCATTTTTACAACTATCTATTCGTTAATTTTACTTTCAAAAAACTTTGTCCACAGGTTTGCATTTTTCTACAGTTCAATTTACATGCTCAGAATTTTGCATGCTGATACTCTTTTGCATGTTATTTTTTTACACTTGAACAGTATTTTTCTTCTTTAAACTCTTGCAATGTGATACTTTACAGAAATTCAGTTAGCTCCCTTAGTAAAGGGAGCAAATTCAGTGAAAGCCTTTTAATCAGAACTGAAAGGAAATTAACCTTTATTAACTATTAACAACTAAAAATGATTGGGAATTCTTTAATTAAAATAAATTATTTCTGAAATTTATCTGTAATCATTTTCTCTGTTCATTAAAAACAATCAAGATCTGCTTTTCTTAAAACATTAAACATTTATTCTTTTTCATATGCTACATTCATGATTAGTTAGGCAACTTTTCCAAAATGGCCACTAATGGACTAACTTTAGAATACGTTTCTTTTTTAAATCTTTGATTTTGAACTTGAAATATTTGCTTTGCTTATTGCACTGCCCACCCACCTACAATATCCAAACTTGCTAAATTTTATCAAAATATTCAAGGTTGTTTAAAAGATTTTGTTCTGTAAAAATAATTACTTAGTAAATTTCTTTTTCATTTATTTACTATCTTTGACTGGAAATTTAACTTGGTTGATGAAATAGCTTATGAATTTTTTGTTATTGATATAATTTAAATGTTTATAATGGTTTCCTTCACATTAATTTTTTTTATCTGAATTCTGATATGAAATAAATATAAGAATTCCAAAAACGATAAGGCAGGATTTAATAGATCTGAACAAAATGTATTGAAAGGTGATTGGCAGTTTTCATTGGTTATTAACACCTTCAGCACCAACATGTAGAAATTAGCATAAGTGTGTGTAGGACAAGAATAGAATAATGGGGATTTGCCAACGACTAAATAGCAGTGCAGGAAAGTGTGTGCAAGGCAAAATGAAGATAAGGTGCGAATTTAAAAAAATAGGGCATTAATTGTCATTTGGTAAAGTATTGAAAAAGTTAATTGACTTCCCTTGGCACTGAACGTGTTAATACAAAGCACATTTTCAAGAGAATGGTTAAGTTGGCGCTTGTATATTTGTATTGTCAAAAAGTAATTTTGATATCAATTCTTATTTAAAATTTCTAGATAATGGATTTCCATTATTATTGCTTTATTAATAGTTTTACACCATCTCATTGTTGTTTTTATCATAACCCAAAGTTTGCATAGTGTGTGCACTCTAGGGACTTTGTTATAGTGGTCAGAAAGTGTATTAACCTAGTGTTGTGATAAAAAGCAACAATATGATGGCATAAAACTAGTAATAAATTAAGTGAAATCTTGTAATCCATTGTGACAAAATTAATCCAAAATAGTATTGGAAGAAAAGAATTTTAGTGCATTTTTCTGAATGCCAAACTTTATAAATAACTATGAAATTGCTTTGTTACATTGGGTAAATATTTGAATACTGATTTTGTTGGATTCATAATCTAGAGCAGTGGTTCCCAACCTTTTTGAGTCATTCCCCACTTTTGTCAATAAGATTACTAGTACCCCCCCCCTTTATTAAGTTGCAACAAAGAATAATTTCAAATAATTTATTTTACATATAATTAGACAGCTTCATACTAAGAATTAGTTTAATTTTATAATTGTCCAGCTGCTGATGTATGTTTGTTACTCAAAGAAAGCAAGCGAAAATAATTAGAACACATCATATGAAATTCCAATTTATTATGAAAAAAATAAGAATTCTGCTATCGTAACTGATATACATCATCAATGTGATCTGTTGTTTTTTTGCAACCAGTTCATCGATTTGTGGGTCTATTAGTGAGAGAGCACAT
>VCCN01001294.1:5314660-5325695 GCA_006491835.1 Architeuthis dux
ACGTGAAGCTAGGCATGTAGCATTCCTTTAAAACACTACATACCTAGCTTCACATTTTTAGCTGTGACCTTTTATGCTCAACAGATACCAATTGACAAGATACACTATTGGAAAGCTGATGAAATTCCCTTTCTAATAATATATGTATATATCTCCATCTCTTCACATTTTTATGCTCAACAGATACAAGTTAGAAAGCTGATGAAATTCTCTTTCTAACCATATATACAGATATACCTCCATCAAGAATTAATTCCACAATACATAGACCTTTGACTGTGCATTTGAAGTTTTCTTATAAAATCCTGTATACCTATGTTCACGTTTTTAGCTGTAATGTTTTAAGCCAAACAGATACAAATTGACAAGATACACTCTTGGAAAGCTGAAATTCTCTTTCTAAAGAGATATATGGATATATCTCCATCAAGAATTAAATCCACAGACTAAAGTTAAAATTTCCTTTTAAAACGCTAAATACCTAGTTTCACGTTCTTGCTTGTAATTTTGACAAGATACACTGTTGGAAAGCTGGAGAAATTCTCTTTCCAATGATCTATCATGTTAATCTATTTACTTTTTTCTAGGTTGACTATATTTTGTTCAAAATTCTACAGGTCTATATTAATGTGAGTGCAAACGAAGTCTTCAAACTATTATTTTTGACATTTCTTTTAGGTGTTTTCAAAAATAACTTGCTAAAAACATGCCAGGGGTCCAATGTGAAGTTAGAGCACTTCAGTGGCAATATTTGTATCATTATTAACAATTTTGTATTTTTGACTGAATAGCCAAAACTGACTGAAAATATTAAAAATACTACAATTTTCAATGTGCTATTAAAGAATTTTCCCCAAACATTCAAGTCTTGGTTTTTTTTCAGTTATTCTACATAAATGGGTGAAATTTTGTTAATGATCTATTTACTTCTAGTTCCAACTCTAATTTGACTTGACTATAATAGGAAATTTTACGTTTTTATAACCTGTGTATTTACAAACCAGTTTGTGATTTGGATATGTTTACACTGACCCGAGGCCCAAGATGATTTTAGTCGACTACGTAACATCTTGAAGTCCAAGCAATGCAGCCTCAAAACTAAGATTAGGCTAAGACCGTCCTTTTTGTATGGCTTTGAGTGCTGGAGAATTAGGAAGAAAGACATGAAAAAGGTCGATATCTTCTACAATAGCTGACAAAAGATCTGTAATATCTACTGGCCTAACAAGACCTCTAATGTGGAACTGCATATTTGGACAGACAGTAAGAATATGTCCCTTAAGATTAAGAAATGTAGGTTATGATGATTTGATTATGTCCTGAGGATGCCCATTGAAAGAATAGCTTAAGTTGCCTTAAGATGGACCTCAACTGGGAAGATAAAGAGAGGCAGATTACAGAGACAGGGTTCAATGGCGTGGTATGCTTCTGTAAAGAACAGAATAATTGGTAATCTTTATATCCCAGCTGAGATAAGATTGAATTAATACTGAATCTATTATGTGGTCTAATTTTCTTCAGTCTCAAATTTTCTGAAAGTCATTTTTATGACTTTCAAATTTCCTCCAGGTTTCCATAAATTTGGCTCTTGATATGTTTATCTGAAAGAAATATTTTTGTGTTCTGTTCTGTTTTTCTTCAAAGATATTATTAAAACCAGAACTGTTACTGCCACAAAGTGCACATAGCTTTTAAATTCTATAATGAACTGCTGCAATAACCTTTCTTTAAGAAAAAAAACATTTCTATGTTGAATCACTAAGGGCCTATTTCTGATAAGTCTTAGGTATAAAAGTTATAAAAGAAATCTTTCATTTTTTTTGTAACCTTTAAATTAACCTCCCTGTGATTAAAGATTTTAATATTTTCCCCTCAAGGTATAAGGAAGAAGATGAGGGAATCAAAGAAGTGCTTCAAAGCAAAGGTAAGTAATTAATCTGTCTACTTTTCATTAACTGATATGTATATATGAAGCATTGAGAGATTTTTTTTAATACTTTTATTTCATGAAACTCAACTTAAAATTATTCTTTAGCAATTAAGTCCTCCCATCATTGGGCAACGTTTTGCCATTTATCACAGTCCATTGCTATGCTCCAAGCTCCTGTCCAGGTTGAGCCTCTACTTGTGAGATCCTGCACTAGTGTGGCTCTCGGGTTCTTCTGGGCCAGCCACATCGCAATCTTCCAACAGCTGGTAGCCAGTCAAGCAAGTGTCTAGCGGGCCAGGACTCCACCATCCTCAGTACATACCCAAGGAATCGCAGGTGTCGAGATTCCACCACCTCCCTAAATGACTTCTGCTGCATCCTTTTTAACACGTCACACCTGTCATGCCAGGATGCCCTGAAAAAGCTGCATAAGCACTTTTGATGGAAGATGTAAAGTCTCCTGGCTATTGCTGTGGTGCTAACCATTTTGCCTCCAATTGTTGTCTCCACTGCTCTATGTGAAGTGTACGGCCTCAGTTTGATGTGAAGTCTGATATCTGTTAACATCCATATATGCCAGAGGCGTTGGAAGACTGCGGTGGAAGACTGTGGTGGCCTTGGCGAATCTGGTGCTGATATCCTTATCCACCTCACCATTGTTGATGTTACTGCTCAGATACTGGAAAACTTCCACCCCTTTGAGCATTTACTGCACCACACTGACTGGATTGTTAGTAGCCAATGTGCATGACCTTGGACTTTTCACCACTAATTCTGAGGCTGATCTTTGAGTCCTTGGTAGCCAGAGCTGTAGTTATTTGCTGGAGCTTACTATCATCCTCTGCTAGTAGTGCAAAGTCCCAATCAGTCAGTCACTGATTCCTCCAGGCAATACGATGTGCTAGTGCTCTACTTAGTACAAAATCTGTGTCAGTGACAAAAAAAGAATGGTGAAAGTATGTGTCCTGTTCTTATGTGAACACAGCAGCTTGATTGGTGGTACAGAGCCTGGAAAATGTTGATGTAATGAATAGGTACACCATAGTAGTTCAGAATTTTCCACAATGATAACCTACAATACTGTTCGCCAGCAAATTCATTAACCTGCTGTCATATAGCTGCTTATTCCTTCTCTGAAGACCCTTGTTGATTCAATGCATCAATTCAATTGAACCACCATACACCATATACATTCTGAACTGCTCATGATAAATCAAGTTTTTTTGACACTGAATGCTTTACTAATGAAAATCATTGTGAAGGCTGAGATCTACTCTCTTGCATTCACATATCATAAATGCATGAATACACTGGCTTAGTAGATGTGCTATGAGGATGAATGATTGGCATTGAAATCCATGTTCAAATTCCTATGAACGATTTTATTCAAAATTTGTGGAAGGTTACCAGATACAGCATACACCTGAGGAAGTCCAGATAGTACACCAGCCAAAATATGGCAAGTTCTCAATGAATTTCAATGACATTTTGTGGAAGAATTGATTAAATTTGGGGGTGGACCCAGGATTTTAAAAAAAAATTTTTTTTATTTTATTTATTTTTTTCCATTGAGAGATTTTGGGGGTTGAGATATTTTTTCATATTAAAACAATAGTCAGAAATAAAGAAAATCCAAACAGTTATTCCCCCTCCATAACAGATATATATGAACTGATTTTCATTCAGTTTTTAGTTAGTGGATGGTGTGGACAGGTCTGCACTCTCTGAGTGCTTTCTAGTTTCTAAAGTACTTTGTAGTTGGATTGCCAATCCTATCAAAATCGCTTGTTATTTTTGTATGCTACATTATAAGGACAAACATACAAGGAACACACTGATCTTATTTCTTTGAGGTCACCAAAAAGGTTTGTCTCTTCCAGTGACTATAATTCTTTTGCCAGTGCTTAGAGTTGAATGGAAAGTATTAAGGCTGTTTATAAAAACATCTTTTGTTGAATTCTTTAAACTAATTTCTTATTCTTTTATTTATTTTTATTAGATGAAATATTATGAATCATTATTTTTATTTTCAATTTTATGACTACTTTTTTACCTTTTGTCTTAATTTATTAGTTTCTTTTTATTGCAACTTTTACCTGGACCGATTACTCTTCAGGTAGTGAGCAAACAGCAAGAGTAATCGGTCTCAGTAAAAGTTGCGATAAAAAGCAACAAATAAATTAAGATGAAGGTAAAAAGTAGTCATAAAATTAAAAATATCTGAAAAGTCTTGGTGATACAATTTGTATAAATTTTTTTAAAAAATCATATTTCCCCATCTCCACTGTTTAAATTTGAACCTAAATGGTTACAATGTAAATTGATCTTTTTAAATGTAAACAAAAATTCAGTTTGATGTAACTTGTAAAATATGAGAATAGATTAATACTAATTCCTATGTCCATATCTACAGTTAGGAGTCTTTCAATGTACCGATGCCAGACCTATTCCTGAAAAAAGGATTTAGTAATAATTAAATACTCGATAACCAGTTCTGTCATTTCGGCAAACGACATGTCACTGACACAGTCAGCTGACAGCAGTTTCATCCTACATACAATTTGGAGACAACCTGTTTGACGAACATCACTTTTGCCGACTGCCTTTTCACTGAATACTTTTTTTTACCATTCAGAGGTTAAAAAAGTGAAATTTCTGAAAAATAATTTTTATTTTACATCTTAAATAACAACATTGAAAGAACAGGATCATAAAAAACATATTATAAAATTAATTTTTGCGACTGATCAGAGAAATAATCCAGCAGACATCGACACCTTATTTTAAAAATGTAATTGAACTGGGGGAAAATTAGTTGAGTTTTTTTTCTTGGCTTTGCTAGAAGAAAAAAGTCAAATTTCAGTCAAAAGAAACGGAAAACAAATTTTCATTAATTATTAAGTAGAATATCGCAATGTTTCATTTTTTTGTTTACTTTTAGGTCCCCGGTTGTTTCTTTGAATTAAATTGTTTGGTGGTGGGGGTGGGGGGCTGAACATGGAAGCAGACCCCGCACTATTATTAAGTTGCAAATCACCTGGATTGTTTACGTATTTTTCACATTATCATATATATATATATATATGTAACTTTACATATTTTTTTATTTTTCTGCAGGATATCTTCGAAATGAGTTACCTGATTGAACCTTCCTGCATTTTACATACTTTGTGTACAGAAGATGACCTGAAACCATTTCCTCCAGTTCGCCTATACTATTTGGCCTCTGAAGTCGGATATTTTTGCTCTTTTTGTTGGTGAGGAGAAACACTGCCGTTAAATTCCAAGGGAGATAACCATGACACGAACAAAGTTTTAAATCTTTTGTCTAGATTTTTATCAAATACATTGGCAGCCATAAAACTCTATTCCAACATTCACTTGTTGATGTGCCTCATTTTACCAAGTCAAAAAACTTTGGATGAATAAAATTTTTTACAAATACAAGCAAGAATCGCAAAAACAAATTTTGTAAATACATTTGGAAAAGTTTTATGATTTTTAATTTTGCATATTTGAATACCTCAAGGAATTAACTTTAAAAATTAACATATGAAGACTTTGCTAAACCCACAAAATCTTGTTTGAATGCTCTTAATTTCATTGAAATATTTTCATTAGCAATTGTATAAACTATGAAAAATAGTTTGTTCTAGACATTATAAAACTTTAATTCTAAAACTTCAAAATTCTAATGAACATAGTTCCACCTTGTGTATTGGATTAATGTATCTCTTCTGATGGATGTACATGTTACAGCTGTTTAGGCCATTTTCAACATCCCGATTGCAATTGTTTTTGCTTCACATTTGATGTCTTATAAGCTCATAAGATTAATTCTCTTGCTACATTGTAAAAATATAACAAGAACTTTAAACAGCCTTTACTTTCTAATACTGCCACTATCGTTGTCTTTACTCCTTAATCAACTATCTGGACAATAATTGGTCGAGATGTGTAATACAAGAAACATTAATTGCAAACAGGCTATAGTGTATAAACATTTAAAAAAAACAAAACAAACTTCATTTCCCATTAAAACCTGATGTTGTGGTGGAATCCATTGGACATTGATAATGCTGTACAGCTAGGATTATTTTTGTGCTAGATTTGGATCAGATTCTTGCGATGCAATCTATTTAACACGTATAAGCATTTTTATTTGGGGTCACCACTGTAGCAATGTTTTTTTGTTTTTTTTTTGAAAGTCAATTAAAGTATGGAAAAATCATGAGTTCTCTCCCTTTGTGTTTGAAAAATAACTTGGTAGAGGTATGATGGAAGAAATAATTCAGAGAAATGAATATTTTAAAACCAATAAATAAAATAATTTAATCAAAGATTTATGGGTACTTCGTGAAAAGACGGAAAATATCAACAATAAATTTATTAAATAAACAACACAAGTAGTTGTTTGATAAGCTCAAATTAAATTTTATTTCATAATGCAAAATTATTGAAAGTCGGGTACTTTATTGTTATTTTTACATCAGTTTTCTTCTGAATATTCCTCAGTGATCTATTTTCTTCAATTTATAAATAAGAACACATTCTTAACATTCAAATGGTTCTTCGTATAATTGAACTCCTTGTTGTTTGTGTTGTAAACACAAGGTTTTATCCATTCTTTAGCCTTCAAGTGTAAGTTCCGAGTGTGATGGGGTAAACAGAAGTTTTTTGTTAAGAGAGGAAGATGGTCGCCTTTAAACGCAGGGCCCAGGTGTTTCTGGGTCCATTGAGCAGCGGAAGCCACATCGGGTTGAACTCTGCATGTCTGACTAATGCATTTAGTTGATATGAGCTGCTTCTTTGATTTTTCTCTGCTTCCAACATCGTTCTCTGTCAATAATCTGGACTTCCTCTCAGAGAGGAAGATGGTCGCCTTTCTCTCTCCAAATGTGGTCAGCCATAGACAATTTTTCTATCTTGCTCTTGATTATGGCTTTTTGGTGTTTATTAAGTCTGACCTTGAGGGGGTGGCCCATTTCTCCAGTATAGATACCAAATTTACAGGGGATGACATAAACACAGTTGTTCACGAGTAGGGCCCACCTTGCTTAGCAGACCTCGGAGTGTGTGTGTGTACATGTGAAAACAACTGATATTGTAGCTATTACAGACTTTTTGATAGGGTAAGAGAATAGTGGTGAGTAGGAGATGGAACCTTAGTAGTAGTAATCTCGGCTGTCCCTTTCCTGGTCATAGAATGAGGTATCCATTTCTTTCAAGAGCTTGTTTGATATTTGACCGTTCTTTCCCTAACTTTGCTGTGCCACTAATTGACGCTGTTCAGATTCTCAAGCAATTAATAAGCCTTTTTTTAAATTTTTTTTTTTAACACAGGGGTATGTGTGGGTTTTCTTAGGATAGGTTTATTTATGGTGAAAAGAAATGTATTTATTTTTTTTCAATAGACTGATTAGGTGATTTTAAGCTGGTTAGAATGCTCATAAAGTCACATAAAAATGAATTATTACTGCTGCAATTCTTCACTTGAACAAATTTAAAACATTTATCTTTTTACATAGATGTATAGTTTTACTTTCGGTTCTTTTACTTTTATTCCAATATTTTTCTTTTTCTTTTTTTTGTCAGCTGCCCTGTCTCATCAGAGAAGCATTGACTAAAAAGAAGTCTATTTATATCTTCAATACCTTTTTTCAACCCATCTGACTTCAGCTCCAGAATTTTCTTCCTTTCTTCAATTCCAGTATTTCCCATAAGCAGATTAAAAGTTGCTGGTTTGGCGACATGAGAAAGAATGTTGTTTCTTAGAGTTGTGTAAAGTTCACTCATCAGAAAGTAAAGTATGGATTGGGAAACATTATCAGAAATGCGTCTTATTGCCAGCTGCAATAGAAAATAAAGCTCTTATCACTTTATCAAACATGTTAAAGTTTGTTATAACATTAATTTAATGGCATGTAAGACACCCCCCCCCCTCACTTTATTTTGGCAGGTGATATTAAGAAAAATATGCATGGCCCTGAATTCTTCTCATTTATCACCCAGTTTTGTTTTTTTAACTCCTAAAGTTCTGGCTAATGTGGTACTGAACAATGGAGGTTACCATCCCAATTAAGACATTTTGTGGGGTGAGATTTCATTCTCAGAACATCTCCTCTACCCCTTTCAATGTAAAATCTTCACCAACACATTGCTTATTATAATACAAAAAAGTATGTCGGACAGATGGACACATTGCTTATTATGGCAAAAAAGATTGCCAAGAATGGAAATGCTATTAGAAAATAGGGTGTTATAAATTTACATAAACAAAATAAGCTACACTTCACTTTTAGTGCATGCCATTTAATTTAGTTAAACTTTATATTTTAAAAGAAAACTCACTCACCATGTAATAGACCACAACATACTTGGGAAGTTGGTTTTTGTTATCGCTGGTATCTGAAGTTAGTAATGTATAAAATAAAAATTTTTTTTTAAATAATCAGGCTAGATTTCTGTTAAAGATTTTCATATAACAATTCAAATAAAATAATTTTGATTCACGTTCTCTGTAAAGGGAATGTTATATTTTAAGATGTAATTCTTTGACTACAGAATCAACTTACCAGGTGTAGTTGCCATAACTGAGTGGAGAATCCTTGGACCTAGAAAAACATTTCAAATGGTTCAGAAGTTATGAAAAATAAAAATTCTACTGGATTATATTCATTTGATGTATTACCGTGTGTAAAATACTGAGACCGAGTTTAAAAGCATTAAATACTTTTCTGATGATCAAAACGTAGGACTATTACAGTAAAACCCAAAATGTGTTTTTTGAAAGCATGCAAAGTAATGTAGTCAGTTGAAAGAAATGGTTCAAATTTTGCTGAATTATAGTTCATATAGCCTCTTTAAAATTGGGTGTTGAAGATTTTTAAAAAAAAATAAAAATAAAAAATAAAAAAAAACTTACATTTCAAAGAACACTACAAACATTACATTAGGATTTCTAGAGTCAGCGGAACATAGGAATTTTACGATTAATTTATAGCCGGTATTAATACATATTGTTAAACTAGATTGGGGATTAATTGTTTGTGGGTGAATTTTCCGTAATCCACAGCTATGAATTGTTAGGGGCAAATTGTATATGGGGATGAATTGTTGGGGGGGGGGTGGATTTTCCCTAACCCCTTGACAACATCAAAGGCATGGTGCACTTAAGAATTGGTAATGGCCACATGTATGATGAAAACTGAAACAGTTTCAAGCACTGGAGATGTGTTGTAAAAAATGTTTATGTTGTAAAAATTAGCACACTAAAATTAATTCACATCACATTTGGGTGAAAAACTACAGGGGTATGAGATTTCAGCTAGATATCTTCTGAAATAGCATAGTTATGAAGTGCCAAATTTGGCAAATCATGATTGCTTAAATTTACATGTTGTGAGCCACATATTTCAATTTGCCATAACTAATGGTTAACCATTTGTTCAATCAAGCTGAAATTTTCAGGGTTGAATTTTCTCTAGAAAAGCTATCACCTACTTAAATCATCAAAATCTAAGATGGTGCCCATGGAGAAGAAATATTAGGTGATTTGATATGGATGACCCTACTGCTTCTCTTTCCTTATGAAATTTTTTATTTAAATATAGATGTAAACTGAACATAATTAGGGATTGCACAAAGCAGTTTAGCCACGAACTGAACCCATATCTTTTTCTACCATTTTTGCTGAGAAATAGAAAAATTCAACAGTGAGTATCATTTTTCTCCGCTGATACCCTCATTGAGGGCATCACAGGATTAGGTACACACGGGCAATTGTTAGTAAGACCCACTTATGGCTTTTCAGGCCTGTTGAGGCTTCATTCTGCTTATGGCACCTGGTATTCCCCAATGGTCACCCATCTAGGTACTGACCAGGTTCGAAGTATCTTAACTTTGGTGATCTTACGAGAACCAGTGTATCCAACGTGATTTGGCCATAACCTCGGGGAGAGGTTCCTCGATCTTAGCAGAGAGGCATTGAGTACCATTTTTAAGTTATTTGATATGACTTGTGGATTGAACCATAGCCTACTGAACCGGAGGCGAGCACTCTATCCAGTGGTGGGATTCAATTCTTTTAGAACCCGGTTCTCTCTTGCTTTACATCCCTAAATCTTTTGTCTATGAAATTAGGAACTGATTCTCTCAGGCCCAAGCACTCTCCAACCTTTAGACAATTAGGTTGTTAAAAGCCTAATAGTCTATATAGAAAGTTCAATTTGCTAAATCAGTGTATATAAATCAAATATATTTATATTCCCTTGTATTAGTGGTAGTGTGGCCGAGTAGTCTAGGGCATTTGCTAAAGGCATTTTTACAACCTTCAAAAGGGGAGTAACCGATTAATTTGAAGCCTTCCGTACAAATGGCAGAAAATAAAGGTCCAGTTTAGTATTATAGTTACATTGTAAATAGAAACCCCTGTAGAATCTTAAGAAAATTTTTTTTTTTCCAAACTGACAAATTTCCTAAGGAAACAAAGGTCTTATGGATTGAAAGCACAAAATGAGGTTCGCTAACTTAGTATTACCTAAAAATTATTTTTTCTTGAAACTGACATCTTTATTTTTATGGATTGGAAACACATTTGTTTTCTATTTTTTATCAAATAATCGACATGTCAACATATTTCACATAGAAACCTACATAAGCATCTAGAATTGTACTGAACTCATTAATAAAAGTGTCACATTTCCAATATTGAAACAATTTCAATTTTAGACTCAATTTCTGGCAATCCGAACTAAAATAAAATTATTACATAAAGTATAAACAATTCACATCCATCATTCATAATGAAATTATGTTTGCAAAGACTTAACAATAAAGAAGGAGACAGCTAAAGATAATATCTTTGTGAAAGTATGGAAAAGTTCAAATCAGATTTAATGCCTATACAGGTGGGCCTGTGTCCGGGAAGATACGGGACGGGTCGATTGATGTTTATAAAATGCGCCAAGCTAGGCCAGGCAGGTGAATAATGTTTAGAAAAGTTAGCGGATGATTTACAGGCCATGTGGCTAGTGCAAGGCTGTGTTGTGTTGGTATTAGAGATAATCTTGTGTCTGGCCGTTTCCTACTTCTTTTACTATCCCA
>VCCN01001294.1:5325795-5343910 GCA_006491835.1 Architeuthis dux
AGATGAGTTGGAAAAGAAGTTACACTTGTCCGAGAAGCACCTTGCCAAAATTAAAAACTAATTAGATGAAAAAAAAAAAAAAACACAGAAGGAAACGCAAAACCAGTCAGACCTGTCACACAACATATACACTAGCGGAAACAGAAACCAAAACATCAAGAAAGATCCAAGCAAAAAGTACACAACACCTATCAGAACAGCACACACTCAAAACTTTAACTACATACATGCAGAACCATTGGACCCAAGTGATCACAAAACAAAAAGGGAAAAGGAAGGACATCAACGTTTTACAAAAAAAAAAAAAATACACACTTCACACAAAGGACTTTCACACACCAGTACATGAAAATGTGTCACTTTGCACACAGGGCTTTTTACATTAAAATTATACTTTTGATAAACATGAAAATAAACACTCATACAAAGGACCTTCAGGCACCTACACTACATAAACCTTAAATACTGCACGCACACATAAAGCAAAACACAACTCACAACAAAAGTGAAGGACCTCACATCTCTTTCTTACAGAGAAGGGGAGAGGTGTCATGCCGCACCAAAGCTAAATAAATACCTAGAATTATGTCCCTAAGCCATGATGGAAGTGAGTGCCAGTCATGTGTGCGCAAGCAGAGATAAAGAAGACTAAGGACACAATCATTAGTACCACAGTGTGCTGCTGTAAATATCGTTTTGTCTTCGTGTTCCTTCTTCCCGTCAAAACCTGCTTTTGGTAGCAAGTTACAAATAGTAGTCACTCACAAGCTGAGCACTTACAGCCAGGTCACTAAAGCTAACTAATGACCAAAGAAGGTGCCACAAATTTCAAACAAGAGCAATTTCTGTTGTCTAGCCATGACAGTGTATACAAAAGAATGAAGTGTAAATACTTACTGGGATGTTCTTTGAAATACTTCAACCAGTCCTGTCTCAATGCCCACTTGGCAGTATGAATGCCGTTAAGAGAATCTGTAAAATTTAATTTTGGGACAATAGATCAATTTTATTGTTATCTATAATTTTGAGAAAAGTCATTAACATTGAAAGAATTTTTCAGACAACTGAACTCATTCTTCTCATTATTTTTAATGTTCTGACCGATCCATTCAACAGCTTTCTTCAGGTGTACTATCCGTATGTAATAGGTACTTCCAACTTTTGATGAGAAAGAGATATGTGATGATAAAAACAGCCAAAATAATGTAAATATCTTTAAAGTTTTAATTTTGGATTTATCTACAAATAGCCTCAAGTTAGTTGTAAAAAAACAAAAATTACTTTTATGCAATTGAAACACGTTTTAGTGTTTTTAAAAAACATTTCCCAAGAGTTAACACCTTTAATACTGACATATATTAAATGCTAAAATTTAATTTGGCTAAAAAATGTATTTACTTTGTTTTTGTAAGCAAAAAGTAGGAAATTCTTTTTACGTAGGTATTAGGGCAAATATGTTTAATTTTTTTCTATTTTTTTTTCAGGGAGCTAATAGCAACATTTTTTCATCGGTCTCCCATTCTTACTAATTGATTCATATATGTAACTAAATAAAAAATTGAATTAATTTAATTAAATATGTCCAGTTCATTACATTTTCTTAGACTTTACAATTCTCGATCAATAAAACACAGTTTTATTTAATAATAAAGTCCCGTGATTATTCACTGAGAATAAAGATTTACAAAATATTTAAAAACATTTATCCATAAAATAAGCTTTTGAAAAAAATTATAGTTTGAGCAAATATTTATTTTTTTGTACAATCTCAAAGTCTACAAGATATTCTATTTAAAAGAAGCAACTACAAACTTGTTTCAGTTTTATTGAATTTTATTTTTTCCCAATTCAGGTCATAATTTCTACATTTCTGGCAAAGCTTTAAAATATAATTTTAACTGATTTAATTTCTCCAGATTTAATATCTTCATAGTTTTTATAGATATTTTTATTCTTCACAGGACATTTGATAGATCAAATATTTTCAAAATATACCCATTCCATAATTAAATACATTCAAAATTGAATAACAAAAATATTAATGAAACACAATAATTATTCAATTTTTGGTAGAATTTTAAAATCTGCATGTATTTTGCATACACATTTTTATTACTTCCCATTGTTTACACAGTGTAAACAACTTTTTCAAGGACAAAAATCTCTGGTTCTAAAAATGGAAAACATAATTTTTATATTAAAAAATTCTCCATTCATTCTTCTTACGAATGGGATAAAGATTTCTTACAATAAAAATAATTCTTTTACGAGTTTGAACGTTTTTTGTCATCATGTATTGCTATTTCATCAAAAGTTTGGGAGGTGCCTAGTATGTAAGTAGAGGGACTCTTACTTTAGTAGTGCAATAATAAACCTGAAGAAGGCCACAGAATAGATCAGCCGAAAATTTGTGGGAACAACAAAAGTAACAAGATAAATTGTATTCTCCACCTTTTAAGTAAAGGAAAAATCTTCCTGGCAAATAATTGCTGCACAAATTCTAAAGCAGAAGAGCTTCAACATACAACATCATACACACAGAAAATATCATAGGGTTATGTTGTCTGGGTTTTGCAGTAGGCATGCAGCCAGATGGACAGGCTTTTGGTGAATTATAATAAGATGTTATTGTTAAATTATTAGGTGTGAGCAAAAATTTCCAGAATTTTTTATTTAAATTAGCTGATCAATAATAACTACTTAAGCCAACATGTAAAAGCAGCAGCAAACTGCTAGTTAAAAATGAGAGAGAGGCCTCATCTGCTACGAATGTGATAAATGGTTGCAATGTGAATCCATTTCAGAAAGGATACACAAAGATATCGCATGGCACTGTTAGGAGTGTTAAACATCTATGTGCAAAACTAACGTGAATTAATACACTGTTATATCTGCATACAAAAGCAGCACGCCTGAATAAATGAACATTTCCGTAACTAACACCCTTGTGCCAGTTCTTTTTTAAACATGCTGACTGATTTCCATCCATTGAAATCTGCATAATATATAACAAGTTGGCGATGACATGAATTACGAACTCCGAGACCAGCGTAAATGGCAATAACTTACAATGAAAAGTTATTTCGACTCTACAAACAGTGCTTAAAGAGAAACAGCGACATATGGAAAAATATTTTTTACCAAAAAAAAAAAAATGCTGGGATACATCAGAAACATGCAGAGCTACGATAAATCAACCAGAGATTTTGCATCTTATGTTGAGTGACTTGAGGAATATCTCAAATTAAATGACATTAATGACAACAAGAAAGTGCCTGCATTATTGAGCCTTCTCGGTGGTAAAATGTACTGATTACTACGCAGTCTAACGGCACCAGAAAAAACAAACAAAAAAACATTTGACAAACTGGTAAAGTTGTTACAGGACCATTTATTGCCTAAACCGAGTGTAATTGCTGAAAGGTTTCAATTTCACAAACGGGACCAAAGAGAAGGCAAAAATATAAATATGTATGTCGCAGAATTAAAAGAACAACTGGACACAAGGTTGTTAGTTACAGAACTGTTCATTTATTCAGGTGTGCTGCTTTCGTATGCAGATATATTGTATTCATCCGTGCTAGTTTCGCACATAGATATCTAACAATTCCTCTGTGCTGAATCAAAACTTTTTTTCTAGTAGACAATTTCGTTTTTGATTTTATTATTTACTTTTTGTTCAAATCACATGACCCATCTCTTAGGAGGATTTCTTTTTTGAATTGGATAACATCGTTCAGGGACAGATATTGATGTTCCCATCACATCTGAGCCTCTGAGGCTTTTGACAGTTGTATCCGCTCTGTAAGTTTGTTGCGGAAGTGGCACTAGTGGTGGCTGAGGTATTACCACTGGCACTTCCCTAAACACTGGTAAAACGTCCTGTTCCCTCTCAACCTCACTGTAGGATTCTCGGATCTGATCAATATGACGTTTCCACACTGTATTGTCAGCCACTTTAACCTGGTAATTCAACGGACCAAGTCACTTGAATATCTTTCATGATATCAGTCTCTGTAATCACTCACTAGAACTTCTTGTCCCACTGTGAGGTCATGCAATCTGCCATTTTTGACAGTTCCAGGAAAGAGTTGCTGGCCACCCATCTTGAATATCAGGTTTCAGGAAGTTGAGTCTGCAACGCAAGGGGCGCTTCAAAAACATCATCGCTGGGCTTTCATCCGTTGTTGCATGAGACGTGTTTCTGTACAATAACAGGAAATTTGCCAGCCTTTTCTCTGCTGACTCCCCCCCCCCATTGCTTTAAAGCTATGTTTCAGCATTTGCACAAATCGTTCTGCTAGTCCATTTGTAGATGTTTGTAATGGAGCTAAGCGAATGTTTTTGATGCCATTTTGACGCATGACTAATGAGAACACTGCTGAGATAAACTGTGGACCATTGTCCGATGCAAGTTGCATTGGCACTCTGTTGTGAGCTAAAATCTCCCGCAGCACTTGGATTGTTTGTCGAGTGGCGGTGCTCTTCATGGTATATGTCTTGGGCCATTTTAATCGGCATCCACAACAATGAAAAACATGTGCCCTTGAAGCGGACCAGCAAAATCTACATGAATGCATTGCCATGGTGAACTCGGCCATTCCCATGGGTGTAGATAAACATGCCAAGGCATGTTAGATTCTTTTTACATCCCTCACATTTCTTTGTCATTAGTTCGATATCACAATCAATTGAGGGCCACCACACACAGCTATGAGCCAGGGCTTTCATTTTTACTCTTCTTCACATAGTGGTGGCAGTTTTACCACTCTCATTCCCCAGAGTAATATACCTTGAGATGTTGATAGTTCATCTTTCTTCGAATAATAGGTTTGATACCACCTTCATCACTCCACCCTTTTTGAACACAGTCTAGAACATGTGAAAGTGTTGGTCATGTCTTGTCACGGTCCTGATCTTGTCACATGTAACTGGCAAACATTTCATTTATGTTATGTGAAACAGATCAGCAGCATCCACATCATGTTCCTCATTGGGCTGTTTGGTTTTTAGCAGCAACCTAGATAATGCGTCAGCATTGCAGTGGTTTCTCATGTTTCGATACATGATGTCATAATCATATCCTGACAAGAAGATTGCATATCTTTGTAGATGTGCCACCGTCATTACTGGAACTCCTTTATGCAGATGTAAAATTGAGGTCAGAGGCTTGTGATCTGTGACCAGAGTGAACTTGTGTTCGAAAAGATAGTGATGAAACTTCTTCACTCCCCATATGAGAGATAGTGCCTCTTTGTCAATCTGGGAATAGTTACGCTCTGACTATGTGAGTGATCGTGAAACAAATGCTATAGGCCGTTCGGTGCCATCTTCAATAACATGAGATAACACACACCCCAGACCATAGGGAGATGCGTTGCTCACTACACAGATCGGTTTTGTGGGATCATAGTGTGTTAACAGTGTCTGTGGTAATCAGTTGTTTGGCACATATAAATGCTGTCTCACATTCAGGTGACCTATTCTGCTTCTGATCTTTTTGCAACAACCGGTGCAGTGGATGCAGCTCTGCAGCCAGATTAGGAAGGAACCGATGATAGTAGTTCACTAATCCAAGAAATGATCGAAGCTACTGTACATTGTTGGGTTGTGGTGCTTCTAGAACAGCCCGCTCCTTTCCGGGATTTCTCTGTAATCCTTGAGCAGTGATATCATGGCAACAATAGTTAATCTTCTCTTTGAAGAATTCAGACACGGATTCACTGTTGACTTATAATCTCCACAGATGCGAACTGCTCCAGACCGTTTCACCACTGGTACAATCAGTGTAGTCCATTCACTGGCGTTGACTGCTAGTCATATGGCATGGGCCTAGCTTTCACAAACACTGGTGAACTATTCCTTAAGAATCAGTTTGGCTTTGACTCCTTTCAATGTACCCAGTTCATCTGAAAACACTTCATATTATTACTAATATTTATTGTCACAATCATTGAGAGCTACTAGGAAAATGGCACCGAAGACAAAGAATACTCGTAAAAGAAGCAGCAAACTGCTAGTTAAAAATGAGAGAGGCCTCATCTGTGATGGATGTGATGAATGGTTGCAATGTGAATCCATTTCAGAAAGGATATATGGGATACACAAAGAAAATATAGCATGGCACTGTCAGGAGTATAAAAAATTAAAGATGCAGAAAAGAAGATAGAGAGAATAACCGGCCTAGAGGAGGAAAATATATGGCTGAAGGAGGTGTTTGAAGAGATCAAAAGTATATTAAAAAAAGAAATAAAAGTGGAGATCATGATGTTGTGTTATCACATTATATTCTGTAACCATGAGAGTGACGCCCCTTGAATGACGTCACAGCCAACGAGTTTCAGTATAAACAACACGTGCGGTCTCCATTATTATTCATTGAGTACTAAAACACATGAAGGAGCTCAAAAGAGAAAAGGAAAACATGGTGGCAAGGAAAGAAGTGTTAAAGATTGTTGATGAAATGGAGGAGAAAAAGAAAAGGAGAGAAAATCTGGTGGTATTTCACCTAGCAGAATCCAAGAAAGATATGAAAGGGAGAGAGGAAAAAGACAGCAAGAAAATGGTGGAAATAATGAAGGAGGTGTTAGAGGTTATGGACTACAAAATAGTCAAGGCAATCAGCCTAGGAAAAAGAGATTCGGCCGGAGTCAAACTAAGACCTCTACTGCTAAAAATGAGGGACATGGAAGGTCTTGAACAAACCCCAAAATCTGAAGACTGTAAAAGAAGCAGATTACAGAAAAGTTTGGATTGTTAAGGACCAAACAAAGACAAAGAGAGAGTTAACTAAGAAACTTTGGATGGAGCAAAAAGAAAGAACAGTAAATTGGGATAGTAGTCCCCAAACAAAAAAGGGAGGTAGTACAAAGGAAGGAGAAAGAAAAGATGGAGACCGAACAGGTAAGTTGATGATGTCAGGAACCGAATAAGGAACTGACACTATTAAATGCATGGCTACGAACTTTGAAAGTCTAATGAAAAAAATTCATGAATTTAGACTGTGTGTTATAGAACTTGAACCTTACATTATATTTGGAACCAAAACTTGGTTAATGATTAGCATAGACAAACATATTGCTAATGGTTTTAAGATGTATAGGAAAGATACAATCAAAGTTAGAGGTGCTGTAATAATACCCCTCGTAAGAAAATCAATTTGTACTCAGGATTGTAACATGCAATTAAAGATTGAAGTCTTTTATTTATGTTCTTATTTCTTGGTTGGACAATAATCCCACTTTGATAGTCTATTTTCTTCTTTGTGGACATAGCTTCCTCTTTCTTCAACAAATTAATTAATTTCAAAACGGAGGTGTCTTGACAAGTGACAGAATTTTGGATAGCAAAAAATAACTATTGTTGGATCTTGGCAAGTCGTTCATTGTTTGATCATGAACATTCCAAGACGCAATAGGAAAAGTTGCTGCGATCCTGTCCCCACTTCTACCTCTTGCTTGGTCAATGTAGGTAACTTCAAATTATGCAATGAATTCTGGAGGTAAGTCATCATCTTCACTCAATTCCAAAAAGCCTGCTACCACATCATTTACTGGAAGGACACCTAATGCAGAGAAATATCTAATTTTTAAATTGAATACTTGATCTTCACTATACTGTTGTCTTAAACCAAGGTTGCATATTTTCTTAAAGATGAATTTTGCCAAATGGAAAATACAGGAGCTTATTGTTGCATTAGGATATGTTTCTGCTATACTGTTTCTTGCTCCTGGTTCAAAACCTGTCAGCACTGATTTGAGATTAAATTGAGGGTGAGTCTGCAACAAAAGAGTGAATAGGCAGTCATATGTTTCTTTAGTCTTATAGGGTAGAAGAGCAAAGATATGGGGAATACTGAATGCACCACCTTGGACATGGATACAGTACAGTTGCTAATAGACATGTGGGCAAACTTTCAAAGTGATATCTGCTGCCCAATTCTGAAATTGTGTCAAGTCAACCAAACCCTCTTCAGAAGCAAAGATGAGCATTCTATTTTCATCATTTACGCCAGTATCAATTGCAAGAAACCTTTGTCCAGTGGGAAGAATACAATATTCTTCTGCTATTTCATAATTACATCTTTGGTTTGGTATAGGCAGAGCATGTTGTGCTCTCTGTCTCCAACGACAAACATTTCCCCCCATTGCTAAGACACATTCATCATGTTTTGACAAAGTTGTTCCAATGAGATGACTTGTTGGTACTTGTGAGGATATTGCAGTTTCTTTCAACTCTAAAATCGATTCTTTTGCTCTAACTGCAGCAGCAGAAAAACCATGGTTATACTCATTAATTCGTTTTGTTACTACATCGCTCTCAGTATCAACTCTTGCTTTGCGAGATTGTACTACACATCTCCAGTAAGTTTTCATGCCCGCAGCATTTCTCAGCGGCATCAATGTTTTGTAGTATCAAGTGTGCTCAATAACATATCAAAAGTCTATCAGTCTGACCATGGGAAAGGTATAACTTTGAAGATGGTGTCCAAGATGTCCACCAAATCCATAAAATGCATATTACTCATTCATTATTCATCCTAGACAAGTTTTTCCAATTGTGTTTTGTAGTATCAGGTGTGCTCAATAACAAAGTCTACCACAGTCTGACTGACCATTGGAAAGGTATAATTTTCAAGCTGGCCGCCAAATCCTTAAAATGTCCATTACTCGTTCATAATTCATCCTAGACAAGTTTTTTCAATGGTTTTTATAGTATCAGGTGTGCTTAATAACATATCAAAAGTTTACCACAGTCTGGCCACAGGGAAGATATAATTTTCAAGATGGCTGCCAAATCATTAAATGCCCATTACTTGTTCGTTATTCATTCTAGACAAGTAATTTTGGTGCTTAATCCCAAGTTTTGGGGATGTAGGAATTCATTTAGCATAGTTAAATTATAGTGAAGTCATTACAAGAACAGTTGACAATTACAAATTCTGTACCATTTGGAAATCAGTACCTAATGGGAAAATTGAAAAAACAGTGTGATGTCCTGCCAGGCTGCGCAAGGGAGCAAATACCACGAGTTACCTCCCTTGCCACAAACCCATAAAACGGAAGTGAGTCCCCGGTCATGCGCCAGGCAAACCGGGGAAAATAAAGAAGACCGCTCAGAAGCGAGACTACAACAGTTCTCTCACTGACGGCGATCAGTAAGCATCACATTTGTCTTTGTCCTTTGTTCCATCTTTCCCTTTCAGTGAGACTCCCATGAGATCTTATTTCAACACCCGAGCAAAGGATGAAGAATTGCAGAAACAGGCGATCATTGAAACAGTCGCATGACTCATTAAAAGTGATATTGAGTCCAATGTCCCTTACAAATCGCTATCCAAACGAAAAGTTACTTAAGCTTGATTCTGCCCTTTCGTTTGTTCCTGACACTGCGGATAATTTTGAATGGTCTTTTCGTGGGTAAGGATACAAGACAAAACACCCCATGCAATGAATGTTGTTAAAGGCTGTAACTGAATACCTCAATCCTCAATGGATTACACATTGAAATTGCAGCTTCTAATTGTAATTGGCTTGACAGCAGTTGTTGGACAACTGTTATCTCCAGTGCTGGTATTGCTGATTATCTGTTGATGGTCACACATGTAACCCAAACCAGACATTCCCACCAAGTGACAGCTGCTGCTCTCTTTATACTCCAGCATCATGCTTATGATAGATACACAACCACTCAGTCTCAGATGAAGAGCAACAATTAGATTTTGCAGACTGGGGGGGGAAAATATCAGCTGAACAACCACAATTCCAATACTGGGCACTTGTTCTTGAACTGCAGCTTTGCATTCTTCAGATTATTGAAGCAATCAGGAAGGGAGCTTTTCCTCTGTGCTTGGAATCACTTGTTTTGTTAATTCCAATGGGTATTCAGCTTGGACCATATCAACTATGCACAGTGGCTCTCTGTTCACATCAGAGATATGTACGCTTTGTCAATTAGACATCTCTCCATTTACCAAGAATTTGTTTCAGGGTTGCCTACAAGACAGCACACGAGCAGATAAATGCCTTTGTGGAAGGTGAGGGTGGGGCTGTTGACCTGAGATAATCCAAGTGCGCTACAGCATTGGATGGTAGCAGGGCCCGAAACATCAAGGATTATAGCAGAGTTTGAAGACAAATGATTCGACAAACATCATGAGCAAACCATGTCAGCTCAAACTAACCAGTAGGGCATATTGAAAATTAAAAATTTCTGAAATTGAAAAACCGAAGGAGGTTTTATGACATGGGGGGAAACAATGAATCCCAGGCGACATCTACTCAATTGATCTAAGTGAAATTCAGTGAGAACTTTTGGTATATGGTGTGGACTGTCATGAGCATATACATAAATGTATGAAAAAAAAACACCTCAAAATTTACTCACTTCTCCAGTAGCCTATTACAGGACAAACAGTCAATATTAGAAACTGGCTGACTGGCTATGTATGTTTGTATCATGCATACAGGCTGCACCAATGGAGGTATAGTCCAAGTAACAGAATTTTGGACACAAGATGTGAGTTAGAGCCAGGACTACAGTTCCCTAGTTGAATTGGTCTGCGAGAAACCTTACTGAAATTATTGATTGGAAATCTTCATTTGAGCCAATCCTGGCATCAGACTTCACAAAGAATGAGATTGAAGGGTTTGAAAGCAAGCCATTTAACAAGAAATTGATTCTATGTCACTCTCAAAGTGTTGAATGATTTGTCATGGAAGTTTCAAATGCTTCTGCTCATATATTTGGAGCTGAGAGATGTGACGGTTTGGGTTTTGCTTGTTGCCCTGCCTGAAAACTCGTACCAAAACTCGAGAATAAGTCAAATTTTCAAGGGATATGAATTTTATTTTTAGTTAAAACATTTTAATATCATTATCTTTTTATATACATATAGCTAAAACTGATAATTTTTATTGAAAAAGAAAAAGAGAAATTAAAATGTTATCATGGGAATACTATAATATTGTTATATAGAATGAAAATCTCATTTGCATATTGTCGGTTTTTCATTTTTCAAGAGAACCATTGACTTTTCTTTACTTTATTCTGTTTCATACATTAAAAAGATATTCAATTGACAGCTATGGAATTTGTTATTAACCTTTGTGAATAAATTTTATTGCTTATTGAATAAAAAAATTGCACTCTTATTTTTCCTTTCTGGTTGCGTCATACTGGTTCACAATAGATGTAATATATGGTTGAAATAAACTACATTGGGCATTATTTCAGTCTGTTACCTATAATAGACACTTCAAGATTAAGAAAGAAAAGATTACAGGACAAACAGTTGATATCTAGTGTATATATGAAAACATATCAGATTTCTCAACATTTCTTTGCGTTTTTTGCTGTTATTATCCTGAAATGGAGTCAAGATGTGTTTGAATCCAAATAATAACCATTTTTATGAATTTCTTGGATCAGAATTGTATGGGAAAATGTGTTCATTTGTCTCTGTATGTTGTTTACTTCAAAAGTTATGCACGTTTTGGCATTCGGGTTCAGGATTGCACAAGGTATAGCATACGCAAATCACATCATAAAACCTCCTTTTCAATTTCTGAAATTTTTAATACGCCCTATTGCCCAGGAAGTGAAATCTCTTGTGGATATATTTGAAGAGATGGGGAACCCATTCAAGGAAGACATTGGTGATCTGCTAACAGTGGATACCAAGATCATTAGGAACTCCAGTATTCACAGGACAGTAGGATATGTATACAAACTTGGAAGACAGCAATTTGTCAAAGAGAGGTTTGTTGACAGAACAAAGGCAATTACAGATCCGATCAAGAAGAACATTGTTTTCTACAAAATAACAGTCCTCAGAAACAGAAGTATGTGGTGGCAACCATGGAGAAAGATTGCACATTGTTTTCCAGATTATATATTGCATCCCAAATTAGGGAAGGAAATTCTTCAAGCATGAAAACCAGCTATGGTCCCCAGCACTTGCCAAGACAGATGGTATCTGACAACAAAGCAGATCTACTTACAGCAGAACCACCAGAATCAATTCTACAAGTGACTGCACTAGTTTTGTATTGTGCAGTCATAGTTTAAATGTTGTCACCAGGAACCTCCCAGACCATTGATGATTACACCAAGATTGCTATCATCACCTTAATCTTGTGCACAGACTTGACATTGTGTGGAATGTTTACAAGCTAAACTGCCTGAAGAGAGCAACAAGAGAAAGGGAGTAAGGAGGAGAATTGATCTTTCATCAAAGGTGCCAACTAACCAGCAAAGCTTTCTTTGTGTCAGTGAGAACAAAACAGAGCTCGTTCACAAAAGAGATTACAAGCACTGATTTCAAAGGTAAAGAGGTTTACAGCATTTATGATGATCAAGTACTTTCATCACCAGTGAGAGATGACAAAAAGCTCATTGAACCTTACTCACATGAGAAAGTAGACACAAGGATAGTACTACATCTTTTGGATGTTGCACATGAAGGACATCATGGTAAGAACATCAGATACAGATGTGGTGGTACTCATTGTGTCAAACCTGTATAATATTCCAGCAAATGAAATATGGATATCATTTGGTACAGGGAAGCATCACAGATACATAGCATCACATGAAATTGCTACTGGATTGGGTCCATCAAAAGGTCCACATTAGTAATGTTTCATTCATTTACTGGGAGTGACACCACCTCCTTCTTTGTAGGGATAGGAAAACTCAGAACATGGGACACATGGACTGTATTTCCAGATATCACTGATGCATTCCTGCAACTGGCAGATACCCCTTCAAGTATCCCGGATAACATATTTCATTTGCTGGAGAAATATGTTGCGTTTATGTATGACAGGACATGTGGATTGTCCAAGGTAAATGAGGCAAGGCTGCATCTCGTTGCAAGAAAACACAGAGCTTTAGAGAATATTCCACCAACACAAGCAGCTCTTCAACAGCATGTGCTTAGAGCAGGCTACCAAGAAGGACATGTATGGGGGCAAGTGCTGAAAAAGACACCCAGACTTCCAAGTCCTGCAGACTGCGGCTAAACTGAAAAGGATGGCTTATGGAAACCAAAGTGGACAAGCTCAAGACACATGCTATGAGCTAATACATTGCAACTGATAGAAATCATGCAAGGGTGTGTGCAAATGTTGCAAGGCCAGTCTCCAGTGCACAGCTGTTTGCTACTGTGAAGGCTGCTGTTTCCAAAACTAACTATATGTATGTACTAAAGCATATATGTTAATTTCAATTTTGAATATATACATAAATGTTAAGCCTTATTTCATAGGGAAAGTAGTTAAATTAACATCAGTTCTGGCACTATGAACTACAATATGATAATTACAGCTTATGTTAGTTTTGATAGATATGACTAACGATTTAATTATGTTTTATTATTTCCTTATTACAATGTTTCAATTTTTGCTTATTATTTTGTTTCTTTTTTTGCTTTTTAGAATTAAAATAAATATGTAATCTACTTTTCAATTATCTAGTGACATTGCCGACTTTAAATCCATATATTTAGTTCTCCAAATCATGCTTACATGATGTATAGCTCAAAATATGGGCGTTTATATGAACTGGGTGACCATTTTGAAAAACCTTCAATAACAGCCACCGGAGCCACTGCTGACCTGGATCCATATCTAAATATAATCAGTAGGGATAACTACATATATGTACATAGTTTCATGCTTTGAGTGGGGTCATTATCCAAAAGAGCTTGCAAGTCATCACTTTTAAAGTCTTGTAGTCTACTGTTCCATGGTTTGTTCTCTAAACCAAATTCACCTTTCTTGAACTTTGCAAACCATTAACAAGAAGTATTGCTTCCAACCTAACCATCTCCATTGGCTTCATCAATCATCTTCTTTACTTCTGCTGCTGTCTTACCCAACTTTAATTAAAGAACAATGTGCAGTGTCAGATGTGTATTCTGTCGGCTGCCATTGTTGTTTTTTTGTTTTTTTGGTTTTTTTTTTTTTTTTTTTTTTTTTTTTGGGGGGGGGGGGGTTTCAACACCAGAAAAATGAACATTTAGTTGATTGCTTTATTAGTATAGGACCGTAACCAGTGGTGGGCAGGGGGACCTGGCTCCCTAAACTTTTTGCAGAACAAAAACAAAAAAGGAAAATAAGAATAAAACAAAATATGAATTTTGAAATTAATTAAGAATTATTAGCCATTCTTAAATCTGAATATATCAAAATTGCAGAATTTCTGAGATTTTGCCTAGAAACCAGATTAATATGCTTTTATGCAAATATTAGACTGCTGAAAATGATATATTTTATCATCTCAGACTGCTAATATGCAAGGAATTTGGGTCCTGTCATGCTAGAAAATTCAAAACCCCCAGCTGCATTTGCTTTGGTTACTCCTTGGCCCCCACAAACATTTGGTTACCCCTTGGCCCCACCCAAACATTTGGTTACCCCTTGGCCCCACCCAAACATTTTTCCTTTGTTAAAACTTGATTTAATCTGCTGGTTTTATTCAAGAAATATACAGAGAAACAAAAACTTACCAATTTTTTCATCATAAATCTTATCCATTGTGAAAATGACCCCTTCTTTTTTTAGCATAAGTTGCAGATCATTTGTGCAACTTTCTTTCACACTTTTAAGGGAGTCAAGGATTAAAATCTGGAATTTAGGTGAAAATACAAAGGAACAATCAGTTCAAATAGATTCAATGAAAAAGAAAATACATACAAAATATGAAAAGAAGACACTTGAGGGTTGAGCTAATTTTCACTCATATAGTGTGTATGTATTTTGTATATATACACAATATTTGGTATGGAAACTAATAATTATCCATGTTGGTAACCAATTGACTAAACTGCAATGGTATCTTCTCTTCTGGGAAATCAAACGAGTAGTTATTTATCCGCCTCACCACAAAGGCAGAATGTGACACAAGGTTGAGTTTAATGTGGGGACACTCACATGTACATGTGGGTAGAGACAAAATTTCCCTCAACTCTTCCCTTTGGGACGCCTCAGGCAATGAACCTGACCCAACCGCTTTAACTACTATGGGGAGGTGCAGCCTGGGGAGGACGGCTCCTTAGAACTAGACATGATTTTTATACCACCCCGGCCATGAATAACCAGAGGACTGGGAGAGCCAGAAAGCACATTCAAAAGGAACAATCCTTAAAAGTATGATTTAAATTAGGAAATTTTAAGATAATTGCCTAAATTGTTAACATGCTAATTAATTCAAAGCATTTTGGGATTAAGATTATACTAAGATTCATTGGTCATTGCTGGAGAACAGAAAACGGAACACTGCACCAACTGCTCCAATGGGAACCACCTGAGGGGAAAGATCAAGAGGCTGTGCATGCACAAGATACTTGGAGCAAGTCGGTAGGGAGACTAATCTGCAAAGAGAAGAAATTGCAACAGCTATGCAAAACCGAGTCGAGTTGTGGAATATAGTCGGGGTAGTCCACTTGACCCAATGGAGGTGAGGTGTTATACAGATAAGAATGAATTAGTGGAGAAGATTAAATAAAGGATAAAGGATCAAGGTAGACAAGAGAAACGAGTTATGCTGACTAGAGTAAATGACATTCTAGTGATGAAGAAAACTATGTCTGTTAAATAAGTTCCATTTTAATCAGGTCTGAATTTAACATTGATGGTGCATAACATTTCATCTATTTTTGTATTTAGCAAATAAATAAACACACAAATCATTGCAAAGGGACCTCTTTAAAACATTTTATAGGCTTTTCTCCTGAATATATAAATATATTTATTTACCAACTGCCGCAAACACTTTGTGGAAAAATATATTAAAAAGAGTACTTGTAAGAAGAAAAAAATCACATTCACTTACCGATAAATTTGATTTAAAAACAGGATATTTCCCAAAAAAGTAGCCTAGCAAGTATTGCAAGACCAACTCCAAATTATTATAGATATCTTCCATACAATCTATAATATATTCTTCTGTTTGGTTGATAAAATCAAGAGCAATTTTCTTAAATGTATGAAATGAAAGGAAATCACGAGGTTGTTTTCCCTGAGTCGATACCAATAATGTTTCAAGTGTTTGGCTGAGTGATTTCGCTGGAAAGAAAAGAAAAAAAGTCATTCAATTCAATTTCAAAATATTGAGTTTCAATTACTAGTTACCTGCATTTGTAGGGGTTATTATCATCTGCTTTTTAATACAGCCTTAAAACTAAGATTAGGCTTTTGTATGGCTCTGAGTGCTGGATAATTATGAAGAAAGACGGGAAAAACATTTATGTCTTCCACAATAGCTGCCTACAAAAGATCTATAATATCTACTGGCCTAAAAAGATCTCTACTGAAGAACTGTAAAAGAGACAGAAATATGTCCCTTGAGATTAAGAAACATACGTTATGATGGCCTTATGTCCCAGCCAGGACGAAGAGGATTAACTAATTATGATAATAAATCATAATCTGCTTGTTACCCCAGGAAATATACATCAGCCAACCAATTGTTTTATCAACAACTAGCGGGGATACCCGACATAGCCTGTGTTACAGAAATAATAAATTAGGCAAAACATTAATAATTACTGGTAAAAAATAACTATTTTATTGAAACAAAAGTATGTGCCATTCGTATCCAGAATTAACAGAGAAAATTTAGATATAAAATCATTTAGTTCCAATGTTTAGAAGAACTGATTTTTGAACTCTGAATAATCAACTAATTGAAACTTTAATAACGGAGTTGTGAAAGAAATATCTCCTATTAAAAATAAACCCAAAGAATGGCCAATAATCATGAAATAAAGTTGGGATTCAAAATTTATTAGATTGTTTTTTTTATATGATTTACTAAATTTACGTATAATATTACAATGTGTATAGGTATAATATTTTGTTAATACTTTGAAATAATATTTACTAACTTTATCTATAGAGTTATTTAAACTGCACTTCCCTACATTTGCTGTTTGAATGTTGTTTTCCTTTTCATGCATGTACAGTAAACCCTCACTATAACAAACTAATTGGGGGGAGGGAGCTGTCATTAAAGCTGAAAGTTTGTTATACCTGATGGTTGTCCCTTGTTCGATAAATAAGAGGTATGTTCGGTAGTTCACTGCATTTAATGAACATCGTTCGGTAAATCCAAAGGCAGTTCGGTTGCCACTCGTTCTATTTTTTACCTTACCTTACATCGTTCGGTAAATAAGAAAGTATGTGGCACTATCCTAGTTTCGTGATCCAGCCTTTTGCAGTATCTAGTTCAAGATCAAAGTGTAGTATCTGTTCTTCACACGTCAACGAAACATAGCATTAACTTCATGTTTTCACTAAACATAAGTAGTGCCCTTACACTGGCTACGGCTTCAGCCGTCCCTGCTTGGGCTCCACATATCACATTACTACATACTGGGCCCTGGTTTGAGATATGTGAAATAGACTTAGAGGTGACAAGCACCCGAAGTGGCATCACTCACTTGACTCTGCGCTATTTTACCCATAGCTGGAGTGAGAGATGGATTCATGCCTTTCCCAAGGGCATTAGTGCGAAGTGAACACAGACTGTCCCAGCTGGAGTTTGAACTCAGCTCCCCAAGTCTATTCTCTGTGCCTTTATCCACTCTGCCACCCTGCACCTCCTATTGCTGTAACTATTAATATTTGCCACCATCCGCAGTTAACGGGTTAATCTGCCCACCAGGGCCGGATTAGCTTTTACGCAAACTATGCCACAGCGTAGTGCCCAAGACATTCACATTTAGCATGTGAATAAAAATATCGTTTTATAGGTAAAATAGTCCTTTTTTTAGTTTATACTATGAGACACCTTATTTTAACATTTGTAAATAACTGTTATTACTATCTTTATAATTTATTGCACATTAGTACTTACATTTTTTACATTGTCTACTTATGAACTTTTGAAATTTAAGTGATTTTCTTTTGTTTTTTCTCTTTCTATTACATTTAAAGAAATGTCTGCATTACTTCAACAATTTCTTATTTATTCAAACTTAGAAATTTGAATTCATTGAATTTCCTTAAAAATCTGTGATATATATATTATGAGTGGTGTAGGGCCCATTGTGGTCTTAATCTGACACTGCTGCCCACCATTAATCTGGACATAAATTTAGTTAGGGAAA
>VCCN01001294.1:5362354-5378688 GCA_006491835.1 Architeuthis dux
AACTTACCTTGCCGGATCGCACTATCAACTTCAGAAGGATCCTTCAGAATCTTTTTAACTGGATTACTACTTCTGTCATTGTAGCTCAGAGTAGCTGACCATTTTTCCGTCGGCTTACTCCGTTTCATTTGCAACTGAAGAGGGCACTTGGTTACCATTCCTATCAGTGACAAAAACCACAAACAATAGACCTGTTAATGGATATAAACTAATATCTTTTATGCTTCCAAAGCCCATATTTTGATTACATTAATAAAAAAACAAAAAAAAGCATGCTGACTTTTAACACTAATATTTGAATAAGCAAAAGGTTTTGGATGTAGGTACTTATGAATGTTGAAAAGCTACCAGAATATTTTATCCAATTAAGCCATTTCTCTACAACCACAGTAGCAAAGTTACCATTGTAATATTTCATCAAAAGTTGATAGTACAAAATATAGTACCTCTAAAATCATTGCTAACATCTCTAAGATAGGAATTTGTAGAGAACTCTCTACTACATAGGGTCAAGACTAATTGTTGACTATGAAAGAATTCCATTACTTTAAATGGATCCTGTAGTGTCTTAGGTTTGTTATGAGTTACGGCCCTTGCCCGCCCCTATGCGCTAACAGACATTCAGTCTTTTTGGTAGTAGCAGTGGCAGAGAACACATGTAAATGGTTAGGCTCTAAGATGGAAACCCACCATGTGTTGGTATGGTTCCGATCATGTGTAGACCTAGAGTTCATATACAGATAACAGGAATGAAAACATTACTGGTCCTGGCAAATCAGGACACTTATCAGCTCTCCGTACAGTACTGGATATTCAGCCATCCTGCATGTGGCTGATATTACCAAGCCAACGCAAGTGCCTTTGGGTGGGTTCTCTGTCATTTTGTTGAACAACATGTCACCGACACAGTTTCATCCTGCATACAATTTGAGGACAACCTGTTTGACGAACATCAGTTTTGCAGACTTGGATTTTTGCCGACTGCCTTTTTGTCAAATACATTTTCTGGAAAAGTGATTTGATTTTACATCTTAAATAACAACATTCAAAGAACAGGATAATAAAAAACATTATAAAATGAATTTTTGCGAATGATCAGAGAAATAATCAAGCAGACATTGACACCCAAATTTTAAAAATGTAATTAAGCCTGAAAAAAATTAGTTCTTAAGTTTTTTTCTTGGCTTTGCTAGAAAGAAAAAAGCCCAAATTCCAGTCAAAAGAAACGGAAAACAAATTTTCATTAATTATTAAGTAGAATATTGCAATGTTTCAAAGTCATTTTTTGTTTACTTTTAGGTTTTCGGTCATTTCTTCAAACAAAAGTTTTATATGAAAGTTTTTTCAGGTGTCGATTTTCAGCCAAAAAAAAATTCTTTTGTCTTTCATATAAGTTATAGAAGCATAGATTAATTAAGCTTATTCGTAAAGCAAGTTTTTAGATGTTTAATTTTACATGTCAATAACAACAACAAATTACTTCTACGAAGAATGTGTCTCTCTTCTCTCCTCAACAGAAAAATTAAACTGTTCTGTCAAGAATGTTTAAGAAATCTTTCAAAAAATAAAGTAGGCCTCCAAAAATTGATTCAAAGCAAATTATTTAATTTAATTTAAAAAAAATCTAAATTTACATAATAAACCAAAATAATCTAAGTTTAGATATAAAACAACCAAAATAGTCTAAATCTAGTAAAATCTGTAAAACATCTATGTTTCAAATTTGAAATACCTGTCGTAACAAGAAAAATTTTCAATATATTTTAAGTTTTTTCTAAATCCATTCAATCCAGTCAGGGTCCAAGCTTTGCTGTCATATATCAGTGTGGCAACTAGACAGGTCTGGTACACCCTCATCTTGGTCTCAGAATTTCTAGTGTCAGTGCTTGAAAGCAAGTTGACTAGACTTTTATAACAAATTGGTTTGCAACCAAAACTCAATCTTTTATCATTTGTGTAGAACGGTTTGGAAGAATAACATTTCCAGTTTAAAAAATTAGCTTTACTAGTGAATACCTGTTGCTTTGCTAACAGTATACTTAAAGCTGTGTCCTGTGTCAGTATGTTTACACAGTAATTTAAAAGATTAACGCAAGGTACTGTTAACTAAAATTCTTGTATTCATTTTGTATTAACACTGGTTGGCCTTAGATTGCATAAAAATCTGATATAAAAATTATTTTCTTCCATTTTTCCACTAATTTGTTTACATAGTAACCGTTTCATGAATAAATTCAGTAATCAAAGAGTAAATACTGAAAGCTTTATTAAACCGATTCAAGATTTGTACAGGAGTTGGGGAGCAGAGTTGTTTCCCCTTTGCTAGAGTTGTCTACCTTAGACCGTGTGAAAAATCAAGTTAAAGAAAACAACACTTATAGATTCAGATCAAATTGTCGAAATGGTTACAAGTATGAAGATACTTTACCTGTACCACGAGGAAGCTGAACGCCAGAGATAGCTTCAAGAATTGAACTTTTTCCAGCACTTTGATCTCCAATCACTACAACTGTGGGTAACTGCAAATCTTCATCCAAACCAAAACGACGAAGGTTGTCAATGGCATCAAGGAATGGACGTACATTTTTGTTAAAGATTCCCAATAAATTGGTTACTTGGAATTCTTGAAAGAATAAAAACATTTCAAAATCAAGACAAGGCATGCAATGTACATATTATGCTATTATGGTGTTCCAATGTTTTTATCGAGCTATCCATATTTTACCAAATCTGAACTTAATTCATAATCATAATTAAAGTGTGGAGGTGCGGAGTGGCCGATTAAAGGCACAGAGAATAGAACCAGCAAGCTGAGTTTAAACTCCAGCTGAGTGAGATCATCTTCACTTCACACTAATGCCCTTGAGAAAGGCATGAATCTATCTCTCCTCCCCCCCAGCTATGAGTAAAATAGTAGGGCAGATTGGGCTCTCTTGCTATGGTTGGCAACCAGTCTAGGAGACAGACAACTGATTCTAGACCAGCCTGAAAAGGAATGGGCTCCATCAGACTATCTCACCTTTGACACACTCATGATGTAATCATCTGTGGTGCCCCAATGACCCTGTACTGGGTTACGGAATAAGTAAGAAAGATTGATGAATTCCATAGCCAGGGATTACTAAGGCCAGAAACCAATAATAATAAGTAGTTCCTGGGGACCAGTCTCCCAAGCAGCACCTCCCCATTGTACAAATGGAGTAGGGTCAGGGGTACACCCTGATGCCTATGGCAAAAGCTGATGAGACTGGGCAATTTTTGGACACACCAATCATACAAGTGTGTGGGGCCCCATATTATAAAGGACCTTGTATCACATTTTACCCTTGTAGAGAGGCAAGATACACATAACTGATAAATAAAGACATTAATTTGGTGCAATTTTTTTTTACTTTACCAGCTACAGGTAAATAGGGCAGCTGAAGCCCTTTAGACCTGGCGGTCTTTTGTGAAAAATGTTTGTTTATGGGGGGAAAACCCCTTATTATGAAGTGATCATATATGGTGCCTTGACCAAAAATGGAAAATAAAAAATTAAAATTAAAGTATAATTTTAAATAAAACATAGAATTAAAGAATAACATTCAGTATAATGAATAGATACAAAAAAATTGATATTGACAAAAAAAAATAACGCATTTAATGGGGTGTGGGTATGTCTCAAAACAGTTTCTGTCTTTGTTCAAGCACAAGTGTACTTTGCAAAGACCACATTGGTGTGGATTATGTTTTCTTTGTGACTACAATATTTGTATGTGGACAATGAGTCCACAGGTGATCATATATAGTCACTTGCCCCATAAAGGGTTAAGACAGACAGGTGGTAAACTCTACCTCCTTCCTGGCAACTCCTGCAGCCAAAAATGATGCCAGTTGAAACGTCTCATCGTACCACTGGAAAACATTCATGCACAAGTTGCTATGAAAATCACCACACAGCCACAGACGTCAAGTTCCCTTATGCTGGCTACGGCATCAGCCGTCTCTGCCTGGGCTTCCCATATCACACCCGACCCAACACCTTCAACTCTTTACTTTTCTCGCTTACGACATCTGGTATTCCCATGTGGTTATCCATCTACTGACCAGGCCTGACATTGCTTAACTTCGTTGATCATACGAGCACTGGTGTATTCAACATGATTTGGCCGTAAGCTATCAAGGCCTAATTAAGTTATCTTCAAGGGGCTTAACTCTCTTCTATTACATTCTCTCCTGTCCTATTTTCCCACGAATAGCTTTCTGGCAGTATTCTAGCCTCCTGACAACACCTTCAAGCTTCACCTAACTATTTACGGGAGACGACAGATTCACAGACGACAATTCAATGACAACACTTTACCGATAACAATTTCAGGAGATGTACAATTTATTGAGATATACAAATTACTGAGAAGGTCAAAATGAAATAAAATTATAAAATAAAATACAATAAATTTCGCAAACAAACACTTGTTTTTATTTAGTAAATAATATTTACGCTAAAAAAAATTAAGATACATAAACATTAAGGGGTATCTTTGCAGTTTAAACAGGTTTTCATCAGTTGATTTTTCACGTCATAGTTCAGCGTCATTTCTATATTTAAATGTTTTAGATATTTAGATATTTATACTTACTTTTTATTTTTGAAGATTGTAAATCCGTATTTAATTTTTGACTACTATTATTTACCTTCATCTTAATTTTTTAGTTGCTTTTTTTTTTAAATCAGAAATTAAGATGAAGGTAAATTATTTATTTATTGTTATGATTTGTGCTTTTATATATATATAACTTGGGACTCTAAACTATGACAGGGAAAAACAGCTGTTTAAACAGCAAGATATCCAATTTCAAGTTTCAGTTGTAAGTTATATAGATGATAAAGGTTTTAAAAATAAATTTCACAAATAAACATTTTTATTTACGCTAAAAAGTTTAAGATACATGAAATTTAAGTTTCAGATGTAAGTTAGATAAAGTTTGTTGGTTTTTTTTAAAATTCACAAACAAACAATTTTATTTAAACTGGAAAAGACTTAAAATTTTAATTACACTAAGTTACAGATAATAAAGGTTTATTTCACAAACAAACAATTTTATTAAGAGTACATAAAAAGTGTTGTTTTTAAAAAATATTTAAATACATTTATCCATAAAGTCAGTTTTTTAAATATATTCTATTTAAAAAAAAAGCAACAACGAAGTAAGTTCCAAAACAAAACATTTGTAGTTTTATTGAATTTTATTTTATTTTTTCTATATGCTAATTATTATATATTCCCATTGTTTACACTGGAAACAACTTTTTCAAAGACAAAAATCTCCAGTTTTAAACATGAAAAACTGAATTTTTAGATTGAAAGATTTTCCATTCATTTTTTTAAAAAATGGGATAAATATTTATTATATTAAAATAATTCTTATAAAAGTTTTTAATTTTTTTTTCCTCGCTTTTTCATCAAAAGTTTGGGAAGTACCTAAATAGCTGAAAACGACATGGGCCTCCGCTGAAAGATTGTTAATTCTTTTAATATATTTTTGTTCCAGTAAATTCTTTTTAATTCTTTAACGTTTTGTAATTTTAAAGATCTCAGCAAATATATATCTCAGTAAATTGTATCTCGATGAATTTTACATCGATAAATGTTGGTAATTTGCTGTCGGTAAATATTCCGCGACCCACTATTTTTATTCCAGGTGTTATGCAGAGCTTCATATCTCTCCCTTGTATTCTCCTTGAATCTAGTAGATTTGCATATTTTTCCTTCAGTTATTCATGGTACAAATGTCATTGCTTTTGTTCCTATTATCATCATCAGCCGTTTAGCATCCGTCGTTGGACATAGACCTTTCCCATGATTCACCAGACCTCTCTATCACAGGCTTTGTGGAGCCAATACTTTCTGAATTAATCCAGACTTCAACAGTTCCGTTCCCACAAATTTATTAAGGAAAATTCCTCTTTAGTTCTTTTGCCCCTTGTTTCCATACCTCTTCTGACACCAATGTTTTGGGGTTTAGTAAACAATGGGAGGTGTCATAACCTCTAGACAACAGGAGTTGGCTTGTGCTATTTTTAGAAGCACTTCCTGCTTGTCTAGACAATTGATGTTGGCGTGAATGTCAATGTCTTGGATTTGCTGTGCTTTTAGGTAAAATCCCTCAGTCAGAGTGAACTCCAGGACAAGACTGGTCGTACCTATTTGGCGTCTCCTAAATCAGTGCCATATCTAAAGATCAGCTAGATCTTCTAAATGCTAACCACACTATTCTATTTTCCTCCCTATTGTCTCAACTACTAATTAGTACTAGAGCCACTAACTAATGCTTATACTTAAGAAAAAGATGAACTGAAAGAACGGAAAAATAAAAAATAAAGAGTATGCATGAAAGAAAGGTGGTATGGACATTATTTATTACAGTAAAAAGAAGAATGTTAACAAAGAAGAACAGAGATTCAACTACACTGGCCTTTGAGTCTGCAACTTTTAGAGTCAATTTTTCTTTTAAAACAGTTATTGCAAGTCCCTGCACTTTTCTGCATTTCTCTCCCTCACTACTTGTTACAAGAAGGTCTGCTGCTTTTCTTTTCATTAGTACTAGACCAAACTGCTGTATGACTACATAGAACCCTCTTCCTCGAAGACTGCCATCTCCAAAACACTTGTTGATCTCATGGGCTCTGATTTTCAACTAACCCTGCTACATGTTGCTTTAGGGGTCTCTCATTTCGCTGATTCACTGCCTGTTATTTTATGGTCCTTAAAATCCTTATTTCACCTTGTATCCCACTTCTGACACTAAAGTTATGCCACCTCCAAGCCTGACAGCATGTATTTTGGGTTTTTTTAAGAACAGGAGGGTTATATAAACTTGGATTATAGAGATGCACAGAAGTATATATATAAAAGAAAGGTGGTAGGGACCATTATTATGGTAAAAAAAAAGATGTTAAAACTTACAGAAGAAACTGGGTATTAGATAAAATTGTTACCAGCCAAGTTGTGGGAAAGCTTATTATACAGGGTGTCCATGAAGTCCCTATTTTTGTTAAAACAATGTAATAAAATAGGGACTTTATAGATACCCTGCATATCCGACTGTTTTTGCCAAGCAGAAAAAACAAATTGTATAGCACTACACTAAATACCTGCCCAAGCTGTTAAAAAAAAAAAAAAAAAAAAAAAAAAAAAAAAAATTAATAATATATATAGATAGATGGAAATCGGATATCACTGCTACCGACACCACTGGTTTATTGCTGGGTTTAGGTTATTCATGTGTTCTGACATTTATATGTATCCGGGACATCCCCAGCTCTAACCATTCATAGTAGAAACTTGAAATTTTGCACGCACACACACACTTCCTTCAATGAGTAGGGAACATTTTTTATTTTTGTTTTTTGAAAATTCCCCTCCTAAATAAAAGGTTAATTATTAAATATAGAAAGTAAAAGATTTCCAATTTATTCATTCATCAGTATATTTGTAACTTAATGTATAATTCAGTAAATGATTAACACCACTGTCCCATAATAGTTGTTACATTTACATATAGTATTCATAGACTAAATGTATTAATTATTATGGGATAATGGCAGTATTATTAGGCATAATTCTACTGTGCTTTTCAAATTCAGTATAAAATACAAGTAATAATGTCAGTCACCGACGGGCCATGGCTAATATAACAAGCTAGATATATTAACTGAGATAGTCCGGGTGCCAGCAGGGGCTACCGGGTGCCCCCCCCCCCAATGATTCTACATTTAGGGTACCAAAATGATCCTTAGGATGTCCTCTTTCAGAAAAAAGATGTTCCCAAGAAAAAAGTTGCGAAGAATTACCTCATTTGCATAAAACAAAATGGCCGCCAGCATACACCAAAAAAACAGAATTTCATATCTCGTCTCCCAGTTGAGATATCTGAGTACTTTAAAAGGCTAAATCATGGGTTTCAGACATGAGGAATTCAAAAATCCACTTTATTTTACCCTAAAACATTAATTTATAGGTATTTCAGGATTTTACAAGGAAGTGTCAAGTATATTTTATAGACAAAATTGTGGATTTAATTCATGAAAGATATATATATATATATTAGTTGGAAAGAGAATTTCTACAGTTTTCCAACGGAGTATGTCTATTTGTATCTGTTGGGTATGAAAAGTTACAACCGAAAACGTGAAGCTTGTTATTCAGCATTTTACGATAAAAATTCGAGCACACAGTCCAAATCTATGGGTTGTGGAATTAATTCCTGATGGAGGTATATACATATATATACATTCTTAGAAAGGTAATTCCCCCAGCTCTAACTTGTAAATTTGTATGTGTTGGGCTTAAAGAATTACAGCCGAAAATGTGAAGCTAAGTATTCAGCATTTTACGAGAAAACTTCAAGTACGCAGTCCAAAGTCTATGGATTGTGGAATTAATTCCCAATGGAAGTATGCACATATATATATCGTTTGAAAGAGAATCTTATCAGCTTTGCAACAGTGTCTCTTGTTAATTTGTATCTCTTGGGCATAAAATGTGACAGATCTGAACGTGAAACTAGGTGTTGAGCATTTTTCAAGTACGCTGTCCAATTTGTATCTGTTGGGCTTATGTAAAGTTACTAAAATAGAAGAATATATATTTAAAAAGGTGTAATTTAATCAGAAACCCTAAATACGACTCGTTTCAGTACAGCGAGCGAGAGAGACGGTGGTTTGTTTATAAGTTGCTCGAGACGCAAATGCCCTAGTACCGAAAATTACCTATATAATATAAAATGGTAAATGTATAATTCACCAAAAGTCTGTCTGGGTTATGATAACCCAGACAGACTTTTGGTGAATTATAATAATTTTTAGGTGAGCGTGAACTCAACTGGACACTAACTAAGGGACCAATTTAGCAAAATTAACATTGTAAATCGAACCACCTAATAAGAACTTTTTTTAAAAACTAAATTGCTAAAAACCTTAGTCACCACAGAAAATTTGGTGGCCATAGTTCAGGCCATTATTGAGTTATGCGATGACTGGCAAAGGGACATTTTGGTGAAGTAAGTAAGCACAGAATCCGTCAAAAATGTTGGGTAACATTTTTGCTGCATTATCGTAACAAATATACAGAATTTGGATATTTAGGTAAATTCAGTTCTTTACTGTTTTCGGGGACCCACATTTCATCAATCCAAAAGATTACTAATATATCTCAACACCAGGCAATTTTATTTATTTACTTTTTAGTTTTTAACCGATCTTTCATTTCCCATATGAATTGAAATATACGTACAGAAAAAGGTTTATTACAACTTCAATCGTAAACTTTATTCCTCCCATAACTTTGAAAATAAAGATAAAGAGCCTGAAATAAGTATAGTTTCAAAAAAGAAAGTTTACAATTGAAGTTGTAATAAACTTATTTCTGTATGTAAATTCATATGGGAAATAAAAAGGTCGGTTAGTTATTTAATTTCAAAATCAAATACTAAAAGTAAATAAATAAAATTGTTTGGTGTAATATATATTAAAATATTTTACGCCTTTCCAAACAAAACAGAAATTGCGATTTTTACGCCACTCTATTACCAAATATTTAATTTAATTTAATCAAATTTTAATTTAATTTAATCAAATTTTAATTTAATTTAATCAAAACAAGGATGAAATGTAGAATTCAGACCCCTTTAACTACATAAAAAGAATATTGTGAAGAAATACTATCACAAAATGTTAAAAACTTTAATCAAAACTAGGATTGTGTAATTAAATAAATAAAAATGGTGAAAACTGAAAAATGAATCTTTCGGAAGGATGAAATTTGGTTCCTCGAAAGCGTTATTAAAGAATCGTAAATTCAAACCAAAAGTTACTGAGCAAAAGCAGTAACCATGCAAGTTTTATTTTTTTTTTATTTTTTGTGTTTTATGTGTTTTTAAATTTGCAGCGATAAGAGGATAAAATATATTACTGATTTTTAGCTACAAGAAGTATTCAAGGTCGCATTGCGCTTGAGAAATATGGTAATAAATAATAAATATTAAATTAATGAAATTAAATATTAAATTAATAAAAATTTGCTTGTCAAAGTGATCTACGATTTCTGGTGACATTTTCACTTTTGTTTTTTTTAAAATTCACCCGTCTGTCTAGCTACTTTCCCTGCTTTGATATTCACTTCCCTCTACCTAATCTGATTAACTGACAATACTTGAAGCTTGAAATCCCGATTCATTTCATCTCTGTAGCGGTAGCTCATGTGTATGTCATTAGACTACTAAAGTGTACACCAGGCGATCGAATTGCAGTCGAGTTTCTTGATTTTATATATTAGTTTGGAATAGTGTGATAGGCGAACAGACATCTGCACAAAAATGTGACAGTGGTATTTATATAGTCAGAGAGTAAATTTTTAAGTAAGCGTGAATGCTGCCTGACACAAACTAAGCAACCAATTTAGCATGAATTTACATTGTAAACTGAACCCCCACCAAAAGAGGGGGTGGCAAAAACTAACTTTCTAAAAACCACTATGGTCCCATTAGTGACCACAGAAAATTTAGTGGCCATAGCTCTGGCTGTTCTTGAGTTTTATGATGACAGATGGACGGACGAACATTTGGTGAATTATATTAAGATGTGTAAATGCTACTAGTAAAAAGAAAAAGCATAAATTAACTTGCCCTCCATTTTGATATACTGTGAAGAAAGGTGATGAAAACCTCAATCTCAAGGACCAATGGAATGCTGGAAGAAAAAAAAAACAAAGATTAAAATCATGATTTGTGAAAATCTTTTTCAACTTTTTATCAATGCACTAAATTCAGTGGTGAATATTGTGGCAAGATAGAAAAGCCCAATTAGATTTTACAAGTCGACTAATAAACAGGTCAAATTAAAGAGTAATTAACTACAAAATCACAGATAGGCACACTAGTTAAGTCACCCACACACCTCCTACCTACATCCCGAAGGAGGAAATACCAGGTGAATACCAAGACAAAAAGAAATCAGGATATGAGCAACAATCGAGAGGAGAAAATTAAGATGAGAAAAGTTTTTGTTTTGAGACTTTTTCCTACATATATGACGTCAGAGTGTAGGAAGGAAATTACAGCATGCCATGTTGGGGGTGATCAATGAATAAGTTACTTCTCTCGCCTTTTGTTGGATCACTAAAAAGTCCGAATTTTCAAAAACCAAGTGTAAACGCTGCCAGACAAAAAAACTAAGGAACCAATTTAGCATAAACTTACATTGTAAATTGAACCCCTTACTAAATATCTAGGGGGGGGGTGGCGATTTTCAAAAAACGTTTTTAACAGTAAATGTTCAAATTAATCACTTAAAAACTGAAGAAACCTATGTTGACAGTTTTGGTTGACAGTTTCTAATATAGAAACAAATACATTTTTACTTCGGACGATTGAACTCCTTGTTGTTTGTGTTGTAAACATTTATTTATTAAAGGGGGTAACCCTTATAACGCAGGATGCAGGTTTTTCTGTGTCTTGTCAGGTTTACATCTGTTGAGAAGCGGAAGCCACATTGGGTTCAATTCTGCACTTGTCTGATTAATGTATTTAGTCAACATTTTTATGTGAGCTGCTTCTTTGATTTTCAGTGCTTCCAACATGTCAACTCTGTCAATAATCTGGAATTCCTCCCAGAGAGGAAGATGGTCGCCTTTCTCTCAAATCTCAATCGTCCGAAGAACCATTTGAATATAAAACTGTTTTTGCTTTCATCTTTGTGCAGCAGCTATGACTTCAGTTTCAAATACCTTCATATTGATTGCTGCTTTCATTTGTTCTGTAATTGACTTACATAACCTTAACCAACTCAAATCCTCTGTAGTTAAATTTAATACAATACAGTTATAAATGATCAAGTTTTCTGTAATTGACTTATAGGTTAAGATTCACATCAGTTAGCCAAGTCGAAAAAGAAATTATATTAACAATGTAAATGTAATGGTCATGGCCACATCCCCAAGGCCGACAGAGTTGCCCAGCACATACTCATCAATGCAACAACTGCAAGAGGCTAAACCATTTCGCCTCCGTCTGTCGCTCGAAACCTCAAATACAAGCCCCGATTTTCAAATGAACTGGTGAACAATATCAACACGAACTGACAGCATATGTCATGATCACCGTAACGAGAAAACTAAACGGTCTCATTTAACAAGCTACTCAGATGAAATAATTGATACGTTTATCATCAATATAAGTAAGATATAAACGCTTATGTTCATTACCAAAATCATTAGCAAAAAGTAGATATCGTTTTTAAAGCACAACAATTCTGTTTTCTTTCTCTTCTTTATAAATAGGATTACGGACAAAGAGTCATAAAGTCCTTTTTACGTATAAAAGAAAGCCCAAGCAGTGTTGCCAACTCAAAAAATATTTTCGCGCTAGTTTCACTGCTAAAAAGCGCTAATTTAAAAAAAGAATAGCCATATGGCTATTTTTTTTAAAAAAGGGTAGGTATTTCTGCGCACTTTGGACATCCCATTTTAAAACGTAAATTAACATTTAAAAACTGTTGTTTGTAAGTTTTTTCTTGTTTTTGTTTAAAATCAAGAATTCTTCCGATCTTTTTTTAAAAATTAGATATACTTAGTTTCATCATTACTGAACAATCCATAATTACCAATCACAACAAAAATAATAATTTTTTAAAAATCTCCCATGGTTTCAGTTTTCATTTTTTACATATCTTTACTTACCCTTTCACAGTACATCACGTGAGAACAGATTTTAACTGATTACAACAGAAACAGAGTAAAAAATTAAATTTTTAAACACAGTAAAAACTTTAAAATTCTCCAAAAATAAAGATTTTAATGCTAAGATTATTTCTCTTTTCATGGACAATAGCGATAAATCATATTTTACCAAATGAATGAAAAATATTGGCAATTAGAGCAGTATTTCTTTTTCGCATTTTTAAATAATTTAAATCTTTTTTGCGGAAACTCATAGCTTTTTCAAAAACAGAAGCAGAATTCATATGGGCTTGACTTAGTAATGTAAAAAGATCGTACAGATCTATTGAAAATAAATCAAATCTTTAAGATGAGTGTTTTTTAATCACAATGAAAAAATATTTGTTTCCCGAAATTTGGAATGCAAACTGATTTTTTTTAAAAATTCATCCTTTATTCGATAAGTATTGAAAAGTTTATTAAAATCGAATCAGTAGTTGCTGTATAATAAATCTTTAAAATCTAAGTGGTTTTTTTTATCGTTGAAAGGGGAGAAAATTTATTACTAATTAGTACGGAAAATCTTTTGTTTACATTTTCGCGCAGATTTACACTATTTTGATTCAATAATATCTCCCGATTTATAAAGTGCTCACAAATAATTTTTATCTCATATATTTCGCCAATCTTTCAACTTACTAATGACACTAATATTTTTCAACGAAAAAATTAAGTTTTATATGATTTTGACGTTTATTTATATCAAGGTGTCAATTTTCCGTATTCTGCGCAGAAATACCTAAAAAAAAGGGCTTGGGCTTTCTTTTATATCATCATCATCATCATCATCATCATCATCATCAGCCGTCATTAGTCCACTGCTGGACGAAGGCCTTTCCCATCTCCCTCCATAGGCTGATCTTGTGCTAATCTCTGCCAAGTCTTACCGGCAAACTTTTCTATCTCGTCCCTCCATCTTGTGTCTGGCCGTTTCCTACTTCTTTTACTATCCCATGGGCACCAATCTGTTAATCTTTTCCCCCATCTATTGTCATCTCTTCTCGGTAGGTGGCCGGCCCATCTCCACTTTTGTTTCTGTCTGGCCTTCGTAGATTACGAGAAAGCATTTGACTCTGTAGAACACACAGCAGTCTTCAACGCAATGCGCGAACAAGGCGTTAACGAGAATTACATAGAAATTATCCGAAACATATACGTAAATGGCACAGCAATAATTAGACTACACAAAGATACAGACAAGATAAAGATAGCAAAAGGAGTAAGACAAGGGGATACAATATCACCTAAATTATTCACAGCGAGCCTAGAAAGCATCTTCCGGAAAACTGAATGGGAGGGAATGGGAATAAAAGTAGATGGAGAATACCTAAGCAACTTAAGATTTGCCGATGACATTTCTATGACATCGGAAGCATCCGAAGAATTACAAAATATGCTAACCGACCTAAATAGGGAAAGTAAAAAAGTAGGTTTAAAGATGAATAGAACAAAGACAAAAGTAATGTTCAACGATAAAGTCCCCAAAAAGGTCATAAAGATAGAAGGCGAGATACTAGAAGAGGTCGATGAATACATATACCTAGGTCAGGTAATAAAACTAGAGAAAGACCATGACTGCGAAATAAAGCGACGCATAACGATAGGTTGGAAAGCATTTGGTATGAATAGAGACATTCTGAGGAGCACCTTGCCAATATGCCGAAAGTATATAACGGCTGCATAATACCAGCCATGACTTATGGATGCGAAACCTGGAAATTAACCAAACGAGCAGAAAACAAACTTAGAATAGCACAGAGAGCCATGGAAAGAGCAATGCTAGGGATAACGCTGAGAGATAGAAAAAGATCAACATGGACCAGAGAAAAGACTAGAGTAAAGGATATTATACAACTAATTAAACACAAATATATCAGGATTTATATAATTTACATTATTAATTTGTATATTAAAAATGTTATCCAATCTTTCTTCTCTGTGTTGCAACAAAAATTATTACGTTAACATCAATATTTCACGAATTCATGATTTTCTTTTACGGACATGTCGCCATGGTTTCATAAGTGCGTGGTCACTGGTACGGGTACCTCTTAGTAGTTAACTAACTGCCTGGACAAAATAAGAAATGCATAGATAATTGATAATTCAATAACTGTAAATTGTTAAAGATATGTTTCCTACCTTTCGACTGCAAAGTTCGTCACAATTATGAGTCAAAATTATATTACTCGTGCAGTCGTTCTTTTTAAATTTCTTCTGGGAAAGCATGAGTGTTTTTCCAAGAAAAATACGCGAACGAATATCATTAGTATGATATCGGCCAATCAAAAATCAGCTATTCTGGAGCCGCCTCTCAAGTATTTAAGCCCAACCCTCATTTTGGACATTAACCCTCTTCAGTTATCAAATGTAATCGCCCTTTTGCCCACTTCTCGGTGTTCTGAGAAAAAATGGGTCCAGAAAATATCACCCGAGAAATAATTTTCAAAACTTAAAGGGAGAGGACTGTGTTAATTGCATGAACAGAGTTGCTTTCAAGAAAGAAACATTAAGTAATAAAAGATCCTTTATAGGCATTCGAAAAAACAAGATATTTTCTCAGTCTGTCTCATTTCGCACTGTATTGTATGGTTTTGATTTTTTGCGAGGGTTTTAGGATTAAGTTTGTAGTATCAAAAAGTGTCTTAATTTAATCAAACAGCAAAAAATAACATTGTAATAGGATATAAGTTTAGATGCTAAAATGCATGCCAGGAATATGTTTTTACTAGATTCTTTTTTCTTTGAATATCAAAGATTTTCACACATACAAAACTTTGATCCCTTTCTGAGACCTGTTAAATTGTATTCATGTTCGGCATTCACAGTTTACATCTTAACAATTTAATGACAATTTGGGAGACTCTCTATTATAACAGGATATAAATATTTATTAAAATATCAGTTATATTTATTCTGAAAGAACAATCCTTGATAAATAAGCGGAACACAAATTTATATACTAAAAAAGAAAAGTGTTACTGTTAAAATGTTACTAAAAAATGAAGTGTTACTGTTTTCCATTATTGATAACGATGTGTAAATTTTTTTCATGATCTGCGACTGCGATTATTGAGAGTGAAAGATTTTTCTTGCGCATTTCGCTAACATTACTCTTTCTTTCTCTAATATCATCAGCTACTCTGGCATTTGTCTCAGTGACAGGGACTTGAGGATTCTCCCCCCTCAGGTCCCTAGCCATGGGGATTTGGGATCCCCACCCCTCCTGCCTGCATGTTCTCGAACGTGCAGGACCCCACCCTAATCCGACCTTGTGTCAAATCTGCCGTCGTGGGGAGGCTGATAAAGAACACTTACAGCACTCAGGCACTTAGCACTATTACCACTGCTGCTACTATCAGTTTATTGTCACTACTACGGCCATCTAGAGATTACTACGCGACGATCTTTGTTATTGTTTTCACCGTTAACTTTCCCACTTCAGTCAGATATCATTTAATAATGGAGTTAGATATATTTAATTAATAAGGTGTTAATTACCTTAATATTATATCAATATTATCTTTTATTTACACAAACAACCGACTCTCTGCGCCATATTTATGTTGTTTTACATAT
>VCCN01001294.1:5380619-5397907 GCA_006491835.1 Architeuthis dux
GCTTCTGCTAATCCATGAAGTGTTCGTGGCCGATTGGTAAAAAGCAGTAGTCTCCCTGGCAATGAAGGTGTGAGTTCGGTTCTCACCGAAGGTTTTCGTTGCCATATAAACAGTGGTCAGAATTAATAAGTTGTATAAAAACAACTAAAATTAGGATGAAGGTAAAAACTAGTCAAATTTAATAAAAAAAATAATCTAAAAACTTGTCTATAAATATTAGAGAAGGGTGTAACAGTCGCCATTCAAATGAAAACTTGAAATAAATAATCTCACAAAAAACCAGGTGTCTGGAGGTAAAAGATTGGGAAAAGGAGGAGTCAGGCGTCATCCAGGGTGATTCGTGATAACAGGCGGTGCCCTCAAGAGACAAGGCAGAAACCCATATGGGCTTCAGAGGTTAAACGCCCAGCCTTGTTTCTTGATAACGAGAATTTAGGTCCAAAAGTCTCCAGGAAGTTCCCGAGATGGACATTCCTAAGCTTTTGGGTTTCCAAGCAAGTCGGCCCATGGTAGACCGATCCCCCAGGAGTATAACCTTTCGTGAGACTCAGCTACCCACAAATTCACCTAGAGGTGTCCCCAAGATGAATTTGTGGGTATCCGAGTCTCATGAAAAGGGGACTCCAGATTGATTGCACCGAAACAGGTTGACCTTATGACACCGGGGTTAATGGAAAAACACGTGTTTCTATACACACACATTTCTTTGCCCATATTAAGGGCCCCGAGACAGACTACGACAGTCTCACAGAACCAACGTTTACAGCGGTGCCACGCATTTTTCTTCCCTTCAGAAATCACGACACGAGTCCTAAGAAAATCTACAACCGTTTAGATGTTGAATTACGGTAAATAGTGACTGAATCTTTCACCTTCATTTTAGCTTCAGCTGGAACTTCTATGCTCAAGTTCAATTCATCGTGAACTACACCTATAAGCTTCATGCTAAGAACTTTTCTATGTTGTATATTGTTGCTGTTTAATCGTACTTCGCTTATATTTGTCGTTTTGTGTTCAAATGCTACGTATGTTGTATATTGTTGATTCTTACTGTTTTAACTGTACGTGTGTACCTGCCTAATCCTCGGCTTCATCGTTGTATTGCAGTTTTCTACGTTCAAACGTTATGTGTGTTGATTTACGATGTTTAACTGCACTGTGTATTTGCCTAATTTGCGGCTTCATCGTTGTATCGCAGTTTTCACGTTGTACTAAGACTTCAGAGAATAAAGTTCGTTTATGTACATCAGTAAGAAGCGTCAGACCCTTTTCCTTTCTTCGGGCTGTAGTTACAAAGGGCCATTGACATTCAAAGAGTTTTTCGGCCAAAACGTCGTGTCAACAACACAAACAACAACAAGAAGGAGTTCAAGTGTCCTAAAAACTCTTTGGGTCTAAAAACCTACTTTACGAATAAGTTTAATTAATCTATGTTTAAATAACTTATAGGATAACAAAATCCGGCAGAAAATCGACACCTGATAAAAATAAACTTTTATATAAAAGTGTAGCGGTCACTTTCTAAAAATACGACAATAGGGATAGAAATATCAAGCTGGCTTTATCACCACGATTAAGCCAGCTCTGGTCCATATGAAATACGAAACTAGTTATAGCTTCCTTTTTTTTTCTGTGACGTCAGTACGACTATAAAAAAAAACCTTTTTAACGATTCTTCTGGCCGCTTGTTGCCTGTTGCCTGTTGCCTAGGTCTCAGTGCTCACTCGCCCGTTCCAACCCTTCTTGGCACGTTAAACCATTCTTCATTCACTTAGTACCCTAGTCGCCTAGGGGTCACTGTGTGCTTTTACATTTCTACTTCTTTTTAATATGGGCATTTCTTTAAATGCCGATATTTCTTACTTCAATCTTGGTCATCGCTCCATATTCCTTTTCGCTCATACTAGGAATGTTCACCTCACATAGGTTCAACGAGATAATATGATCAAGAATCTCTCTCTTTAGTTTCCACACACAGGTTAGCAACGAAAAGTCTTAAATTTCTTCTTGTTTCGAAACCCTCCAATATCGGTATATCTATTTTTTCCTTTCTGTCTTCCATTTCGGAAAAAAACATGGGCTAACTACAGAAACTATTATTACGTTTTTACTCTTCACTCACAACAATCACCCTAAAACTCTTTATACGTTTTTTACCTCTTTTCGATTTACATATATGTACGTCAATCTTTCTTTTATATTTTTCAATTAAATGCAACATTTATTTCATTTCTATCTGACGCCTTTGTTATTCATTATTCTTTTACAATAATCGTGTCTGCGTTCGTATTCACCCGCCAAAATCCAATATGGCCGGTTTCGCCTTTGTCTCCTGCATTTTGGCCACGTAACCTACTTTCCCGCCTTCCTCATCCAGCAGAACCACTGCCACTATTACTTGCCACTAATGCGGCCACGGCTAGCCACAACAGCTAATGGCTGCAGCTTACATTCTCCACAACTACTTTCGAATAGAGAACCCATTCACATTCTTATTCAATTTTAATTAACTTCTCCCTTTGTATCAACATTCACTCCATTTTTATCATAACTTCCAATCCTACAAAAGTTTTATTTGATAAATCAAATAACTGTCAGTGTCAATCATCAACTACGACGCATTATTGATGTCTTGCCAATAATAAAAGTAAACAAAAAAACATTGAGTTTGAAACAGTCCCATTCTACCTAATAATGAATGAAAATTTGTTTTTCGTTTCTTAAGACAAATATTTGTACTTTTTTCTTTCTAGCAAAGCCAAGAAAAAAACATAAAAGCGGAATTTTTTAAAATTTTTAATTAATTACGATTTTAAAATAAAATACAACAACATCCGTGGTTCAAAACATAATGTAAATTATATAAAATCTTATTCTAATTCTACGGAAAGATTTAAGCTTTGTTCAACTTTTTACCTGGTTCGATACGAACCAGGTAAAAAGTTGAACAAAGCTTAAATCTTTCCGTTGTTTTGTTTACATTTAGCCACTACACATTCTGAAAAGTCAGTGCGTATTATACACGAGAGATTTTTTTCCCAGAATTTCATAGCCCATAATTATGGGTGCGTGTTATACATGAGTGCGTATTATACACAAATAATTACGGTTCTTTCCGGACATATTTAAATTGATGAAGCAGCATCCAGCGAAGAAGCGTATGTCAGATTTTTTATTTGTGGAATACCACACAGGGGAAAGGGGAATTTTAATGGTTTGCGACACTAACACACTAAGCACCGCCCTCCTCTGTTAAATAATGTTACCACTTTTTTTTATGAAAACCTTCTGCTTTTCTAAAATGTTTAACCTGTATTGAGCGGGTTGTCATTGAGCAATAATGGTTACAAAAATGTTTTAAATCAGCCTCGCAGGCAATGTTGCCTCTAATTTTACGTAGTCAGTGGGCGCAAAAATCTTACATTGTGTCAATTCTTTCCCACTTACAAAAGTATGTGGGAACTTTTGATTTCGTCATAGAGAATCAATATTTTTTTTAAAAACTCAGTAAGCTGTCTACAGAATTTGAAATCTTTTGTGCGTACATTAATTTCCCTTGTGCGCTGGTTGAAAAACGTGTCTGTGCGCATGCACACGTGCACAGCTTAGAGCGAACTATGCTTGCAGGTTCAATCCGCACTCAATACTCCATACATGTGTGTATGTATGAATGCGTACGTACGTAATTGGAGGTTGGACCGATCTTAGTTCTACAGGCAACAGAACCAAGATGGACGAAGAATGAAATAAGTTTGTCTTCTTATAGGAAGAGATGAGTGGAGGGTGTGAGGCTGGTCGAAATGGTGTCTTTTCGGAGTGGTTATTGTCAACGTTCTAAGGTAAATAATGGATGACAAGACAGACAATATTCCTAGACATTTGGTCTACAATGTGTATCGAATTTCAAGTCAAGTGCTATATTTTCATGTTCTGATACTGTAATTATCTGAGAGTGCACTTGGAACAGATAATTTGGTTTTAGGAATATCTAAAAACCTGGTTGTTCCGAAGAAAATATATATATGTGTCAAGTGAATTCACTCAATGACCGGATTGTGTGTGTGAGTGCAAAGTACAGGTATGGGATATGTGTCCGTTACATAAATAATAGAATAATAGAAATAAACTGTAAATGATGATTGTTATGCCTCCGTGGTACTAGTAGTGTTTATACATCTTGTTTATCGAACTCTGAGTAGATTATGAGCAAAACAATTTTTTATAATTTGTGTGGATACAACTTAGTAAAGGTTTTTTTCATCACGTGACGTCATGCAGATATGCGATCTGTCGAAAATTTATTAAGCGAAGCGGTGTAGCGGACGCATACATATTTTTTTTACACTTACTTACTACGGTCAGCAAGTGGAAAGCACTTGACTCAATTTTCCTTTGGACCAATCCAGATTTTTACTCCGAGAAATACAGTTATCTTGTTTGCTGTTGCTTTTAGATAAGCAACTTTTTGTAAAAACCGTACTTGACTAGAAACTTGATATACTTTGTAAACAATAAGTCTGGCAAACCCTTGTATTCTTGTCACCTTACATTTCATCTAGGAAATGTGACGTTAGCCATTCTTTCGGACGATATTTCGACCGGCCTCACACCTTCCACTCACCCATTACTATAAGAAGTCAAGCGCGATTTGATTCTTGGTCAATTCTCATTCTCTGCTAGTTGAATTCAAGTCAGAATTGTCCAAGATCATACGCGCTGTGTCAATGTCACTTTAATCATTACACTTCTTTTTACAAAGGAACAATTTTTATTATTACTGAAAGAGAATTCTTTTGGAAACTATCAATTACGTAGAATTACGACGGATATATTCTTTCTTTAAAAAGCCATATTAATCTTCAATTGAATGTAGTTACACATTTTTACTCATTAAAACCAAATTCATTTTATAGTATCTAAAACTTCTTGTTATTCTTTTTTACACTCTGTACACACTTTCTTTCAGTTCTTCTTACCAAGGAAAAGGAGAGAACCAAATTGTGTTCTTGCCACGCACGCCAAACTCAATCTTTCTTTCCCCCCACCTGTTAGCTGTCAGTGTTGCCAACTCGAAACATATTTTCACGCTAGTTTGACTGCCAAAAAGCGCTAAAAAGACGCTAAACTTTTTTAAATAGCCAGAAATGGCCAAAAATCACCAAAAAGACGCTAAAAATGGTAAAAAATAACCAGAATGTTTTAGGCGGAAACGCGCCAATCTAGCGCTTTTTACACTGCCAAAACAAGAAACGCGCTAAATTGGCAACACTGCAAGCAGTATCAACGTACTCACGTCATCATCATCATCATCATCATCATCATCATCATCATCATCATCATCATCATCATCATCATCATCATCATCATCATCATCATCATCATCATCACATTAACAGGTCTTAAAGGGAACATTTTCATTTCACATCTACAATTTTCTTTTGAATTTCTTAAAGAGTTTATGTGCGATTAGTTTGATGATTTAACGGAGTCAGATCAATAATAATTTATTTGAACTAATCAACATCATAACAGCGGTAACAACATAACTTACATATTCACTACTGTTTTCAGAATTCCTAAAAATCTGTGTTTATTTGCCGAGATTTCACTGAAAGATTTAAAATGAAGTGATGTCTATAAACCCTAATCAACAGTTTGATTGGGATGCAAGGAATTTGCATAAAGCTTTCACGGAATGGCTGGAGGAAGTGAATTTATACTTTGATTTCCAAAATCTTGAGGGTGAAATAGCTGACCGTAACGCTAAAATGGCTAGTGTTTTAAAGAAGAAAAAGAGTCTGGTGGTGGTTGGTCAGGAATGATTTAATCCATTGCAGCGTTTGTCCAGTAATACCGAAGCTCTCCACTTGGTGAATAAGGCGTATAAGTGGAACTGTGTCAAAAGCCTTTTTATAATCAAGGTATAGGACATCTACTGGGATATTGTGCATCAGGGATTCCGACCATATATTTAAAGTCTCTAATAGGTTTGTAGTTACACTTTTCCCATGTTGTTCTTTACATGCCATGTTGTTGGATTTTATGTGTCTGATGATTTTGGAGACTATTATTTTTTCCAGTATTTTACAAATAATAGTGGTTAGAGAAACAGGACGGTAGTTCCATGGGTCACGTCTATCACCTTTTTTTAAATATTGGACTGATCACTGCTTCTTTCCAATGCATTGGTAGTTCACTTGATTATATACTCTTTTGGTATATGATAGTGAGTGGAATGTGTTTGCCATCTCTTTCAGTGCTTTCGGGTGCATGTCAAGACCTGGAGATTTGTTGCACTGTAATCTTTTAGGATCTCCATTACATCAGCATCGCTTATAGTCATCTTGTCTAGAAATTCAGTCTAAATCGATTTAGGAGGTATGTTGGGAACTTTAGATAAGTCGTCCTTGGTGAAAGATCTGTAGTATTGCTAATTTAATGTTCCAGCAAATTCCTTATTGGAGTTTGTATAGCTGCCATCATGCCATCAGTTTTTCGCAGGTTAGGTATGTTGGTTTGGATTTTGTTTGCAGCTCGGAGGTACATCCATACACATTTGGGATTAACTCTGCACTTTTTTGCCAGTGACTTATCATACCTTCGTCTCGCAAACTTGGTTGCATGTGCAGCCTGGTTCATTTTTAAGTGGTAATCAGTGAATTCTTGCCCTCGCATTGTGTTAAGGAACCGATTCAAGCTGGAGTATTTTTTCCGGGTAGTTCTCAGAGCTTTTTGGTTTAACCACGGCGGTTTGGGAATTTTGTGAATGTTTATTATCCTGTTTGGAACACAATCATCAACAGCCTCTTGGAATACCTTCTCTAGGAGGTCCATGGACTCTTGCTTGATTTTCCACTTAGTAAGTTATTCCAGTTCTTGTTTAACATGTCCCTCATCTTAGGGTAGTCTCCTTTATTATAATTATATATCATTCAGTTGGTTATTGTAGGTTTCAAGTTTGTGTGTATTTTACATATATGGTCGCTCTTTCCGAGGGGAGCATTACGTGTCCGGTCGTCCGGCTGGATTATTTCTCTGATCAGTCGCAAAACTTCGTTTTATAATATATGTTTTTTATCATCCTGTTCTTCTAATGTTAATATGATGTAAAATAAAATTAATTTTTCAGAAATTTCACTGGGTTTTCTTTTTCGTTTTTTAACCTCTAAATGATAAAAAAAATAAGTATTCGACAAAACGGCATTCGGCGAAAAGCCAAGTCGACAAAAGTGATGTTCGTCAAACAGGTTGTCTCGGAATTGTCCGCAGGATGAAACTGCTGTCGGTTGAGTGCGTGCCGGTGACACGTCGTTCGCCGAAACTACCGAGAACCAAGCATTAAGTTTTATTTCCGTTATGCTAGCTTCATGTGCAGAAAACAGGAGATCACCACATGTTGGTTGGTGTTCCCCTCTAAATCAAGTTGGTTTGGTGATGTTCTGATGCAGGAACGTGTCCCTTACAACTTCAATGAATTTATACTCTGCATAGTCTTCAGAGATTAGTGGTGGAAGTTGAGGGCCTGGGTCCCAGTTTATTCGGTTTAAATTGAAATCACAAATGATAAACTCTTATTGATAACCTGGTTCAGGATCTATTGCTCTCATAAGATTGTGGAGTTCACCATCCAGCCGGACTGCTTTGGTTGGGGTCCCACTTCTTTAAATGCATGTTATGAGTGACTTGGAATTAAGCTGTTCTGTTATTTTTACACACACTGCATCTTTAAAGTTGTGATCTCTTATTTCGACCTTCTCAGATTTATATTCGTTGCGGTTATACAGGTGGGGTGTGTGGGAGAAGATAAGATTTCCCCCTTTTGTCGAGGAAGACAAATTTACCTCTGATGTATCCCATAATCATAAGAATAAAAATAAACGTGTAGGTTCAAGAGGAAATTCAACAAGGCAGTGATAACAATTTACAACTGAGTTTTATTCAGTTAAATTAACAACACAATAGATATTGTTCAAAGTGAGGAAAAGTAATATGTTCAATGTGCGCGGCAAAATGTAATGGTAATGAGTAGGGAGTGAGTTTATGAAGAGAAACAGTCCACACGTGTGTGTGAGTGTGTGTGTGTGTGTGTGTATGTGTGTGTGTGTGTGTTTGTGTGTGTGGAGCGCCATGTGTTGCCGGCACCCGGAAGATTTGTGGAGGGAAAGAAGCCGGACCTATTGATGAGAACCCGGCCTTCTTGTGAAGGAGGAAGAATTTTGTGGCATGCCAGCTTGGGGCATTAGATTTCTCCATAGTACTGATTTTTAAAGGTGGGTTGAAATTGACTCCATTTAGATACGATCAATGGCAGGAAAAGGAAACAGCAACGAGAGACAATCCTGAAAGAGACAAACATTTTGTTTATTCATTTAAGAGTGGAAATTTAGTTAGTGTTTATGTGTGCGTGTGTGCATATGTAAAAGTCCATTGTCCATGTACATGTGTGTAAATATGTAAGAGTCCTTTGTTCGGGTATATTTGTTTTTGTGTATGTGACAAGGAGTTCATGATTATATTAAAAATGTGTATGTGACAAAGGGTTCATAAGTATATTAAAAAATGTGTATGTAAAATTAAGGGAATTTGCTTACTTTGTTCTGAATTGTTTTTAATACTCTGCCCGTCCGGGGTACGCGTGAAATATCGCAAGCACGTGGGACAGGCAGAAATCCTGAGAGAAAGCAGCGCTGTGAAACACGTCTTTTCGTTACGGCAACTGGGAAGAAAGAAGGGTGATTCAAATCTCGCGCCTGTCACGTGACCACTTGCTGTTTTCTGATTGGGCGCCGGTACGAGGGGGTCGAAGGTTAGCTGACCGTGTGTGGAGAGTTCCACTCACGGGAGACAACTCCGCTTAGGTCACCACATGTGTGCTATGTATCACCAGGTGTGAATAGCAGTTCGCATGTGAGTGTCTATAACAAATCGTAGAGACAGTTCAATGTATGTATGCGTAAGAGACGGTAGTAATTTCAAACTGCTGGAAGGCGGAGAAGAAGTGTGGTCTTCTTGCGTTGGTGCTGATGAGTGTTGAAACTGAAATGTTCTCTTTGAAGTTGAATGTGTAATTTTGAATCTCCCACTGCCAGTTACATTGTGAGGGTTATTTTTATAAGAAAAGAATCGGCTCCTGGCAAGGGTTTGGGAAATTGGGCTCTGATTGGTTGAATATTATTTTAATGTAGATATTTGAGGTTTTCCAATAGTTAATACATTTTGGAGGGAAAATTTGTATAAGAAAATCCTGGGAGCCTGTTTTTACACCGAATTGTTCACTTAGGTTTAAAGTGGCCCTACATACTCATTATGTATGTATATATATATATATATACACCACGTGTGTCAGGGACTTCTGTCAAATCACTGGTGTGAAGGGTGTACACAGGCAGCTGTAGATTTGCTATGTCTGGAAGTGTTCCATGCTTTGGTTTTATTTCATTTAGTGATATTACATCGTATCCCGCTGTTTAGAAAGAAGTGAGGTGTCAGTGTTGGTGTAGTATAATTTGAGGTAGTTCCGTTTACTGTTTTGTTGTGGTGCGGTTATGTCGGTTATTGCACCTCTGATTATTTTCCAATTCTTCTCTGGCCCTTGTTCCCTCCTCTGCTTGGGGAGGTCTCATAATGTCATTTTGGCGATATTATGCGGTTTTGACATATAACTACGACGTAGTGGAGGTAATTGTGCATGGATCCGCCCAAAAATTTAATCACTTCTTCCATAGTCTATTGGCCACCCCTCCACGAAATTCACCCGGGACTTTAGGAGTGTGGTGAGTCATGAGCGTATACATAAATGTATTGGGAAAAAAAACGGAAAAATATCTCTCAATGCCAATCCATTCAGTACTTTTGGAGATATTACGTGGACAAACGAACAGACGGGTCCGATTACATATACCTCTCTTTTCAACTTCGCTGACAGAGGTAAATAAAGCTTGATCTTTCTTTACGGACACGGGAAACTGAGTGATTTCTGATGTATCCAAAATAAGAAAAAAACGCACGAACACAAAAATGTAGTTAAACGGTTAATTGTAATCCTCTAGTCCAGTGATTCTCAAACTGTGTGCCGTGGCACAATAGTGTGTCGCAACTCTCTGCCAAGTGTGCCGCGTACATTTATCCAAATACGCAGACATGTATTTTGAGCCTTGAACGTGTTCAGTACATCTATTATGTCTGTCCCGCTTCCATTATCAGTTGCTAGTCTAGTGGTTTTATCACTAGATTTTGTGAGATATGAATCTTTTTAGAGCTAGATGAACGGGAAAAAGGCTGAGGAGTACGTATATCAGTATACTGATAAAAGTTTCGTTCGTTGACAACTGACATCTTTTTGTCAAATTCATTTCACTTTTACAGTTGGTGTGCTAGATAAGTAAAACATGTTTCTTCTAGAGGAATGGAATGGGGACTAGAATACACCGACTGCATTCCCTGAAGAGGGGTAAGACCCCCAAACAGGGGCCAAAGTCGCAAGGCTCTAGTTTTAAAAAATAACCTTTCACCGAAGTCGCAAGACTCTATTTTGACGGAATTTTAAACTGATTTCGGCATTAAATGATCCATCAAAGGTTGATATGCCGCTAAACAAATCAATCAATCAATCAAGAGGAATACAAATTAGCTGTTTACGTACATTTTTGTGTTCATAAGGATTTTTGTCATTTTGGATACTTCAGACTTCAGAAATCATTCATTTTCCCTGTCTGTAAAGAAAGATTAAGCTTCATTATCTCTGCCAATGAACTTGGAATAGGTAGGGCACAGTGGATCACGGAGCACAGTGAATCATTATGATTTTTTACAAATGCGAATACACAACAGGACGGCTACTACTTCCTTTTCAACACATCCCCCATCTAATTTTGTGAAATACTTGCCTGCTTGATCATTGCTGTACAGTGTAAAAGCTAAGGACCTAATTTTCAGCCCCAAATAATATTCAGTGGTACTCTTACTTTCATTATAGAGCCACAACTATTCAGAATTTTCTAATTGTGCTGTAAGAGGTGAAATTAAGATACTGTTAGGATTATTTCTTGTCCAAACTGCAATCACTGTGCTTGCTCTTTAGAGAGATGTAAGGTTATCTTTTTAAATGGTACATGTGGGGCACAGTGAAATGGGACACAGTGGATCACTTCTGGAACTGAGCCACTTCAATTCTTTTAATTAAAATTGATCCTGTCAATTCATTGATTCATTGATAAAATCGAACTTGTGACTTTACCTGCTTTCGTGTCACTTTCTGTTGCTAGCAAGAAGAAGTTGAACTCATTTCCCCATTTTTTCCATGCAGCTTCCATATTGTCTTGGTTGAAGTTAATGGACTTCTGAGGCGGTAGACACTCCATTTTTTTCTTCAGTAATCCCTTTGTTCAATTGATGTGGTTTTCCTGTGGATTATGGGTTTTAAATTAGTTCTGACACCATGTTATATGACGATGATCTTATGTAATTGAAGATGGGTACGGATTAAGAATATGTACGTAAAGAAGAAGACAGACACGTGTTGATAGAACAAGATATGTTTTAATACTAATACAGCGGCCAGTGATGTCACAGCAAGGGGACGTAATTGGCTTTGGATCTGGTATTACTACATTCAGTAGTAATTATATATATAATAACCATCAAGGATTTTAAGATGGGCTTCAAAACATTGTAAGTTATTATTTACCCTCTCACTACAGAAACGGCGACAGACAGGTGATGTACAACTCAGCTCTGAGAGGAGACATGTGTTCTTTGCGAAGAAGTGTAGTGAAAGCCGAATGTCTCCGGGAGTTACAAAGCCGATTGTCCTTCTAATGACCGGGGTAAAAGAAAGTGAAGGCGGCCAAAATACACCTGGCACCAAGACCTTGAATCAGACACCAAGAGCCAATTGATGAAAACAATCAAAGACAGGACTATCTGTAGATCTCCTGTAAATCTACATCAACATTTATAAAAAAGTAAAATTTAAAAAAGACAACAAACAAACTGAAAAACAATAAAACATGATTTTTCTATTCAGACGGTGGTCAGAGATAGTTCACTATCCTTGATTCCGCACCAAAGACTAGAACAGTGGTTCTCAATTCTTCTTCACCCCATGGCCTACTCTTACAGAAAGTTTCATTGAAATTCATTGAGAACTTTTGGAGATATCATGTGGACTTATAGCTTTGATGCAGGGAGGTAACTTTTAAAAATTCCTGGTTCCACCTCAGAATTTAATCACTTCTTCTTTAGCCCATGGATTTAATCACGTCTTCTTTAGCATCCATAAATATATTATTGACATTCATTTAGAGAACCTTTGGAGATATAGTGTGGACAAACAGACGGACACGAGTGAATACATATTGGGGAAACCGGGGCACAGTGGATCAGAAAAAAATAATTGTAGGTAGAAGCTAATTTTATTAATATATTTCGGTAAAAAAAGAAAAATCAACTCTGTTGGCTGTGAAATAGGTTAAAGATAAGTTAGCAGCTGGCAGGGACAGTGATCATAGAAAAATCTCTCAAATATTTATTGGCAAAAGTTGGGCGTACTAAAGGAAGCATTTAACACAAAATCAAATTCACACAGTCTCAAAAGCAATTTAAGAAAAGAACAAATAATGATACAAAAGTAAAATTAAAATGCTCTTATAGTTTCCTTGTAAACTACATGTAATGAATTGACAGGATCAATTTTAATTAAAAGAATTTAAAAATTCCTGGTTCTGACACCATATTATATGACGATGATATATGTATATATCTCCTTCATTAACACAATCCACAATTCTGTCTATAAAGTATACTTGACAATTCCTTGTAAAATCCTGAAATACCTATAAATTAAGATTTTAGGGTAAAATAAAGTGGATTTTTTAATTCCTCATGTCTTAAACCCATGATTTAGCCTTTTAAAGTACTCAGATATGTCAATTGGGAGACGAGATATGAAATTCTGTTTTGTTGGTATATGCTGGCGACCATTTTGTTTTATGCAAATGAGGTAGTTCTTCCCAACTTTTTTCTTGTGAACATCTTTTTTCTGAAAGAGAACATCCTAAGGAACATTTTGGTACCCTAAAAGTAGAATCTTGGGGGTTGGGGTGCACGGTAGCCCCTGCTGGCCCCCCGGACTACTAGACAAGCCGGACAAAGCGCTGAAGAGACAAAACGCCAGAAAGCCTGCCAAAATACAAAATTACATCAGCTCATGTAAATATTGCGGTGGGAGTCACACTAGGAAAGATTGTCCTGCATTTCACAAAATATGCAGCAGATGCAACAAAAAGGGACATTTTTCGAAAATGTGTAGATCTAATAGATCAGTACACAAAATTGAAATCTCTTCAGACGACGATTCAAATAATGAATAATACTCAATGGACGCGATCAATTTTAATGATCCTAATCAAGTAAAATCCAATTTATACAGGGTCCGGATAGTAAAAAAAGAAGTTTTCTAACGTTGGACTGTCAAATTGAAATTAAACCAGTCAGTATTAAAATTCAAGACTGACTAAATGTTTTACCCAAAAGTTCTTACGAAAATCTCTTTCCCTGACCCAAATTGAAAACACTTCTGTGAAGTTGAAATCTTACAATAATACAAAAATTCCTGTTTTAGGAAAATGCACAGCTCTATAAAACACAAAATGTGGCAGATACAAATTCTCAGCCTGTTCTCGACGCAAAAATGTGCGAGAAGTTGAATCTAATTCAGAGAATTCTTTAAATATATAAAACAAGCATACCGAATCTGCTAAAAGAATTCGATGACTGTTTCGGTGAGATTGGCACTTTGCCATTCACTCACCACATAACTCTTGACCCTGAAATAAATCCCGTTATTCACCCCACCCACCCGCCACACACACACGGATATAGGTTCCTTTTGCCCTAAAAGGCAAATTAAAACAAGAACTGGATAAAATGACAAAAATGGGAATAATATTACCTGTAAGACAACCTACAGAACGGGTTAACTCCTTTGTGATTGTGGAAAAGGCTAACGGAAAATTGCGACTGTTTAGATTCTCGAGATCTAAATAAAGCAATAAAAAGGGAACATTTCAAACTCCCTACTGCGGAAGAAATCTTTGCAGAAATGCATGGCCCAAAATACTTTTCTAAGCTCAATGCTTCCAACGGATTTTGGCAAATTCCAGTTGATGAAGAAATCTCTTGTCTTTTAACTTTTAACCTTACAGAATTCACAGTGTAAGTGAAGTATTTCTAATTGAAATTGCACACATTATAGAAGGAATCGAAGGAACTAAGAACTCCCAAGATGATATCATAATTTGGTCGAACACTTTAGAATAGCATGTAGAGAGACTCGAGCTCATTTTTAACCGGTTGCGAAAGTACGGTTTGAAATTAAATAAATCTAAATGTATTTTCGTTAAGTCACAAATAACCTATCTGGGTCATCTCATCACAAGTGAAGGATTGAGACTTGATCCATCTAAAGTTGAAGCAATTATTGACATGCCCCCATTTAAGTGTAAACAAGACCTACAGAGATTTTTAGGCATGACAAACTACTTGTGCAAATTTCTCCCAAATTACTCAGAGGTGACGACGCCATTACGTCAACTTCTACAAAATGACACCCTCTGGTGATTTGATAAGCCTCAAATGGAAGCAATAGCAAAACTCAAAGAAATGATCACAAACTACCCTGTGTTGCAATTTTATAACCCCAATTTACCCATAAGAATTACGACAGACGCAAGTAAGCATGGACTCGGTGCCGTACTGGAACACATTCCCAACGGGAAATGGCTACCTATTTCATTTGCATCACATGCTACTACTCCCACAAAACAGAACTACTGTCCTCTAGAAAATGAAACTTTAAGCATAGTGTTTGATTGTAAAAAGTTCCATCAATTTATATATAGCACTCTTTACTTGATCGAAAATTTCAAGAACTCACTCACAAAATCTCCTCCAAGAATACAAAGATTCTTATTAGCCCTACAACGATTTTGACCTCAACTATATACAGTCGTCGCTGATACCCTATCTCGTGCTTATCTCCAGCACAACAATCCTGAAATATCTGATGCAGATATGAAGACATACATGCACTCAATTATAAAAGATTACCTCATGGTACGCTTGGTAGTACCATATTGTCTGTAGGAGGTGAGTGTTGTGTAAATGCAGCTCCTGTTTAAAGGTCTGCTTAGGACCGTGTAATATTATCATTTAACAGCTTTACTTGTTATATAATAGGATGCAGATTACGGGGTCCTGCCTTAGGACCAAGCAGAAGATTAATTAGCAGTTTACGGTCAGCTTAAGACCATGTAACAGCTGATCTATTAGCTATTTGGGATCATACACAGATGATCATGAGCAGTTTAAAGGGTCCTGCTTAGGACAAAATCCATAAATGATTAAAGTTTTTAGGTCTTGTCCAGGACAATGTTAAATGTATGGCGCCCTTTGACAATGATCAGTGAGTATTTTTAAGGTCTGCTTAGGACCAGGTAACAATGATCATGGAGTAGCTTTAGGTCTCACACAGATTATTTTTTAGCAGTTTAATATTTTTGCTCTGTACAGAGGGGGGTTGCAGTTTATATTCCTGCACAGCACACTGCCCATAAAGGGAACTTAATGAAATTATGCATCAATGATCAGTGAGCCGTTTAAAGGTCTGCTTATGACCGTGTAATATAATTATTTAACAGCTTTACTTGTTATATAATAGGATGCAGATTACGGGGTCCTGCCCAGGACCCATACAGCTTTTCTGTGTTTTAATGGGGTTTCAGTTTAAAGTCCTTTCCAGGATTCTACACAATCCTTCTGTGTAATGAGGGGGGTCGCAGTTTATAGTCATGCCCGGGACTCTGATTATAGTTTTGCCTGGGAGAGTGAGAGGGTCGCAGTTTATAGTCATGCTCGGAACTCTTCAAAATCTACTATGATCCATACATTCAGAGCTATAGTCTGCATCATGCAATACACCATAATGATAGAAACGGAACCTGAATGTACCAGTATTAATGGCTGCAAATAGTGGTCCTAGGGTTGCATTGGTAGAAGAGAAGGCCCAACAAGAACCAGTGGCATAACCGTCCTCTCTGCAGTCCATAGGTTCAGGACTGTCTTTGGAAATAGACACTATATGACCAGTTCTCTTTGTAGGTTTGCCTTTGTAGCTATTCAAGAGTTTTACTAACTCTGTGTGCATCAGACCCCCATATTCCTTCACAGCCTTTTTACAGATGATCATTAAGACAGTAAACACTAGCCTAAAAATGTCCATGTCTTTGTGTTTGGAACTGCTTTGGACTTCTTTACTGCCGTTTTTGTAGTTGTTTTCACCTTAACAACTTCAGGTAATTCTTCAGTATCTTCATTCTCAAGACTCAAGATTTTAATTTCTGTAAGTGCTTTCTTGTTTTCTTGAAGATCATCCTCCATTGTAGTTTCATGGATTAAATTTTACCAGTATTGACCAGTCGTTCACTAGGCATAGTATCTCCAGGGTAAATTATTTTCCAGTTTGACGAGTGAGCAACTGACACACAAAAAAGTAGCTTTACAATGGTTAACTTCTGCTGGAACCAATTCAAGTAAGTTAGGTTTCTGTAGAATGTTGGGATAGAGATTAGCCTTTTTCTCTATTTGCTGCGGTAATGTTTTATGAAGTAGAACAACAAGCTGATTTAAGTGCCAAATGTACTCAATATTCTTAGCATAACAATGAAGCCATCGGGTAATCCTAAATGGCGAGAGCAGCAGAATGGGGCTGGATTTTCCTCCATTCTTTTCCACTAACTTTGCTCGATCCCATATGATGGTCAGCATGCATGTGGGCGGCAAAGATGTCTTCCAGAACATTTTAGCAGCGTCTTCATCACCATAATGATGATATAACTGACCGGCAGTACCTTCTTCACTATTAAGCAAAATACAACTGCCAGGTTCAGTTTGCAGTAGAAGTTCACTGACATTGGACTGACTTATTTGGAACTAAAGATCTTGTTCCTAAAAAACAAATTAGGTGGACATTTGCCATCAGCTTGATCCTGCTATTTAGAATGCACATCCACTTTTGCATGGAAATGTTGGAGCTGTTTTTCAACTCCTGATATTACCCACGCTTTAGTGACATAGCTTGCATTGTCCAGATCTAAGCACTGGTCTTTGTTGTATCCTTCCCGAGGTGTTATGTGGTACTTAAGGTTTGTGCAGGCCAACTGCTGTTGGTTATTTGCATCATTTTCCAATTTCCCATTTTCTGTGGAACTCCGACTATTAGGTTCTTTTAG
>VCCN01001294.1:5398007-5411332 GCA_006491835.1 Architeuthis dux
GGGGGGTGCACGGTAGCCCCTGCTGGCCCCCGGACTAAGTGAGTTCTGGCATTTTTATGTTTCATTTGTTCACGCTTCCGCTTTTAACTCAAAACATTCACTCCCAATCTTCCCTGCTCAAAAATAAATTTAAAAAGGGAATGTTATATCTACAATTACTACTCCAAAGCCAATTACGTCCCCTTGCTGTGACGTCACTGGCTGCTGCTACTAATATAGTATTAAAACATATCTTGTTCTATCAACACGTGTCTGTCTTCTTCTTTACATACATATTTTCTTAATCCGTACCCATCTTCAATTACATAAGATCGTCGTCATATAATAATGGTTCTCTCACTCTCAAAAATATTTATTTGGGAACTGTAGTTCTAAGTGAATAAAAACTGCTAAAAAAAGTTTTATCAGAGATTTTTATGAATAGTAGCTGAAATTAATTACTATGAGAATCTTTGTAATAAATATGGGAATATAATCTAACTCATTTGAATTAATACTGATATTTACACCTATAAATAATTGATATTAATGAATTTATGAATGGCTGCTAGATCCTGCATCGTATATTTTATCTTTTGGGAATTCAATATTTAATTTCATTAATTTAATATTTATTACCGTATTTACTTGTGTACACTTTTTGTAGCTAAAACCCAGTAATATATGTTATCCTCTTATCGCTGCAAATTTAAAAACACATAAAACTAAAACGCAAACACTAAAACTGACATGGTTCCTGCTTTTGCTCTGTAAATTTGGTTTGAATTTCTAAAGATCCAAGTTCTGTATATTTGTTTGTTACCATAATGCAGTATAAATGTTACCCGTCATTTTTCAGGGGTTATATACTAGTCTTTTATTATAATTCGCCAAAAGTCTGTCTGTATGTCCGTCAGTATGTGACAGCCTACCACAAAAGCCACACAACATAAACCCATGAAATCTTCTGTGTGTACCAATGTGACCCCGGGAAAGGTTTTTAGCGAATTAGTTTTACAATGTAAATTCATGTTAGAATGGACACATTTTTTGTGTCAGCTTTTTCATGTGCTGGTGAAAATAAGCAGTGGGGACTTTCATAAAGTGGAAGAGAGAATGAATGCTTGCTGATGTGGGGAGTGGGGACTTCGTATCTTTCATAGAGTGGAGGGGGGGGGTAACAGGGAGAATCGCTGTCTATCGGCTAGAGGGACGGGGAGTAAACGGAAGAATGACTTTGTTTATTTTAAGTGGTGTTCATGTACATTCAAAATTTTCAGTCACAAATATCACTTTTTAAAAACAAATTAAATAAAACAAAACACTATCTAATTTCCATCTAACTATCTATCGATTCTATTAATTTGTAGATGGAGGGATTTACCAATTTGTAGTAGGAGGGTTTCTACAAGGTTGGGATTTTGAAAGATATGTAATAGATGTTAAAGAAGGGAGAAGTTATTTGAGCCGAAGGAGAATGTAGATTGTTTCTCCATTCGAAATTAGCGGTGAAAATATAATGGCCAAGATGACCTGTCATGGCGGACTGTAGCCGCAGCAGTGATAGTAGTTGGTGTCCTCCTGGTGAGGGAGGAAGGAGGTCACGTGATCAAAAAGAGGAGGTAGGGATATCGGCCATATTGTTTTTTGGCGGTCAATTCAAACAAAGGAAATATAAAGAATCAAAACAAAAAGGCGTCATATTTAAAATGAAAAAGGTTGTATTTAATAAAATCATTGCAATAAAAATACATATATTAAAAGGAATTAGAGTGAGGTTTTGTTGTGATGAAGAGTTATGATAAAAAGGGGGTTTCTGCCTTTAACCGGTTTTCGAGTTCCGAAATGGATTTTGTGAGAATGCAGCGTTAGTTATGTGGACTAAATCTTTAGGTGATAATTGCGCCTAATGATGTCTGCTTTCAGCAAAAGAAATCGCATGTTAAGAGAAAAGAAGGCTTTTGACAGAAAGGAGAAGATGCCAGGTATGTAGGAAAAATAGTTTCTAATCAGGAAGACAGTTTAAGGAGTTGCTCCGCTAAACCTGATGTTAACAGAAACTAGTCATCGATGGTCATTTTGAATTCTCGAAAGGGCCTATATTTGAGGCATTCATTCCTAGTTGTGGCGAAAAGGAATGTGAGAGAATGACCAAAGATTTGAAGTAAGAAGAGACGGCATTTGAAGAAATGTCCGTAGTTAAAAGTGGGCCTTAGGCGACTCAAACATAAAGTGGAAAAAGGAAGAGATATTTTACGTGCCAGGAGAAATAGACTCGGGCGAAGAAAGCACTGCAGGGTTAAAAAGGCCAAGATAATTGTTAAACAAGGGTTTTCATACTCGTGCTGACGTCACGAAAAAAAGGAAGCTAATATTAAGTTTCGTACTTCATAGGGTTCAGAGCTGGCCCCGTCGAGGTGACAAAGCCAGTTTGATATTTATAACCCTATTTTAGTACTTTGAGAAATACGACCGCTACAAATTCTTTTTTGGGCAGCAATTTATCTCGTCCTAACGGACGGATATTTATTCTCTAGTAATAATAATGTTTTGCCCATCACATTTTTTACCTCTGTCAACGAAGTTGAAAAGAGAGGTATATGTAATTGGTCGCGTCGGTTCGTTTGTTTATTTGTTCGTCTATTCGTTTGTCCACACAATATCTCCGAAAGTATTGAATGGATCTCAATGAAATGTGGAATGGTGGGAAATGGGGTAAGAAAGAGGTGGTAACATTTGGGGCGGATCCAGGATTTTCTTTTGGATTGAGAGATATTTTTTCGGTTTTTTTTTCTATTCATGTATACACTCATGTCAGAGGGGAGGTAATTGAGCATGGATACTCGCTAAAATTTAATCAGTTCTTTCGTAGCCTATTGTCAATTCTTCCACACAATTTCATTGAGAACTTTTGGAGATATCTTGCGGACAACCATGGACTTTTAGCGAAAATATGTGGTGTTGAGCCTACGATGTAGGGGAGGTAATTGTGCATGGATCCGCCCCAAAATGTAATCATTTTGCCCGTAGCCTATCGTCCACCATTCCACAAGGTTTCGTTGAAATTCCCTGAGAACTTTTGAAAATATCGTGTGGACATCTATCTCCAAATGTTCTTGTGTCTGTCCACACGATATCTTCAAAGGTTCTCAGTGATTTTCAATGAAATTTTGTGGAAGGGTGAACAATAGGCTACAGAATAAGTGTTTAAATTTGGGGGGCGGATCCATGTACAATTACTTACCCTGACAATGGCGTTGGCAGAGGTGTGCACTCTCTGAGTGCTTTCTCTAGTTTTACTCATTTATTATGATAAGAGAGGAAGAAAACTAGTTGAGTTCATATTATCGAATCCCTTCCTCTAGCCTCTTCCGACGGGAGTCGATTCGTGGCTTTTTGGCTAAGATCAAAGTGTAGTATCTGTTCTTCGAAACCGCCATGGCCTCGAAGTGCGGAGAAACACGGCCCGTATGGGGTCCTGTGGCATGCTCGGGTATCGTCCTGGGAGAAGTTGCGCAGGATATCTTGGCTGCGGCTGATAACGCGCCAAGGACAAAGTTTAGTATCTGCGCTTCGAGACCGCCATGGCTTCGGAGTTCGGAGAAACACGGCCCTTCGGGGATCCTGTGGCATGCTCGGGTATCTTCGGATACCTGGGAGAAGTTGCGCAGGATATCTTGGCTAGACGGTCGAGAGGCGATCAGCCCGTTAGCACACTCGGGATCCGTCCTGAGGAGCTTTTGGGACCCATCCCTGTCCTCGGGGCATTTGTCTCAATGACAGGGACTTGGGATTCTCCCCTCTCAGGTCACTAGTCACGGGGACTTGGGATTCCCACCCCTCTGCACGTTCGCGTGCAGGTAGAACCCCTACATTAAAAAGACTTCATGTCGAATTTGCCCTCGTGGGGAGGTAAATAAATAAACAAAGTGTAGTATCTGTTCTTCGAAACCGCCGTGGCCTCGAAGTTCGGAGAAACACGGCCCATATGGGGTCCTGTGGCATGCTCGGGTATCTTCGGATACCTGGGAGAAGTTGCGCAGGATATCTTAGTCAGCTGGTCGCGATCCCCATAGCACACTCGGGATCCGCCCTGAGGAGCTTCTGGACCCATCCCGGCCCTCGTGGCATTTGTCTCAGTGACAGGGATTTTCAGGTCTCTAGGCACGGGGACATGGGATCTCCACCCCACCCCCTCCTGCACGTTCGCATGCAGGCTAGCTCCACATTAAAAAGACTTCATGTTAAATTTGCCGCCGTGGGAAGGCGAATAAAGAAAGCGGCCCTTTGGGGGTCATTGTGGCATGCTCGGATATCGTCCTGGGAGAAGTTGCACAGGATATCTTGGCTATCTGGTCCGGAGGCGATCACCATTAGCATGCTCAGGATTCGTCCTGAGAAGCTCTGGGGATCTCCACCCTCCCCCTATACCGGTCCTCGTGGCATTTATCTCAGTGACAGGGATTTGGGATTCTCCCACCTCAAGTCTCTAGTCACGGGGACATGGAATCCACCACCCCCTCCTGAATTCGGCACTAAATGACCCACCAAGGCTCGATGTACCGTTAAACAAAACAATCAATCAAATCTAGCCTCTTCCAAATTTCATCTCGGTGATTCGATGTTACGCAACAAAAATAAAATGAATAAAAAAAGAGGGTGGCTGTTTACTCAGCTTAATCTTTCTTTTTTGTTGTTTTAATGGGGGGGGGGCAACAGAACGATTATAATTCGTTATAGATCACAGTTTTACACAATTCCTAGGAGTAGGAGAGGAAGAAATAAAACGTGTTTTCGATTGTAGTTTAAGTTCATGTTATCAATCTTCTCTCTCCTGCTTTTTCAATTATCCAATGTTATGTAATAAAAATACCCTCAATACAGTCTACAGGCATTTGATAATTAAATGAAAATTGAAAATCATGAATAAGAATTCCACTTGTCATTGCATTGTAACGTGATTGTCATAACATTTCTTTCTCAGCGTCCTTTTCTTGTAAAATCTTTTTAGTTTTTTTTTTTTTATAAAACCTGGGGGGTTTTTTTCACACAGACCTATTTAGTTTTTACTCGCAGGTCATAGTCGTTATAAAACTAAGGTTAGGTCATAACTATTTATGTTCGCTAAATGTGTGTTTTTTTTAACTTTTATTTATTTTTTAATGATACGGAGTACTAAGGAGTAAGGACACTAAAGATTTTGTTTAAACGCATTCCAAATATGTTCTCATTTCGGAAATGAAAACTCAAGTAACAAGATATTTGAAGTGCGTTGTGCCTACTTTTGTTTTTGTTGCTTGATTTTGTTTAGCCCTTCCTTGTTTTACTTACTTCGTAGGTCTTCTCGACAAAAATTAACTTTTTTATTAAAAAATAAAAAATAATTATAATATCAATTTTGAATTTACACACATAACTCTAATGAATATTTTATAATGAATATTTACAGTGGTGTAACTCAAGAATGACTAGGCAGACCCACTGACAAAACTTACCGGATATAGACACCTTACGGAAGAAAAAACTTCAAAATCGTCCAAAATTTAATTTTATCGTGGGCATTTTTCTGACATCAGTCTAAGAAGAGAGATTGCTGTAGTAGTGTAAACAAAAGATTTCATATAATGGTTTGGGTAACGGACAATTTGGCCCGGACAGTTCAGCTTGAACAAGTCGGCTACGGACAACTCGGCCGCCAATATTTCAAATGCGGACATTTCGGCCGCGTTTCGTTTTTAAAGGCGAAAATGACTATCTAGATGGGATTTAAAACGAAATAGAATCGAAATATATAAATCTAATGCAATTTACAATAATAATAGGTTAATTCGTGTTTGTTGTTTGTTTGTTTAGTGTTTTATATATGTTTTTTCAACTTTTTATAGCTAGTTTTTGTTTCTTGAGTGATGTTATTTAAATTTTTTGATTTAATTAAAATGTTTAACGATCTTACTGATCGAATATTTGATAAAAAAAATGGAAAAACATTTTGTTAAATAGGTATTCGGACCGAACTGTCCGGGCCGAATTGTCCGTGGCCGAATTGTCCGTGGCCGAATTGTCCTAGATTCAATGGTTTGGTTTGCATTCGAAAATTTCCCAAAGCACTCACGGGCAAAACACATAATTTTTTTAATTTTACAAAAAATTGAATATTCATTGGAATTTGATAAACGAAGGACGAACTTTTTTTAAAAGAAGTTTCCATTCGAAATTTCTGGGAAAAACATTTTTTTATATGATGAAAAAAAAAATCATCAAATGAATTAATTCATTTGATGTTTTTTAAATTTTTTATTTATAATAGCTGGAAAAATAATTTTTTTGCACGTATATAAAGATAGGTTAATGACAAAATAAATTCTGTTTACATTTTTGAAAAAGCAGCCTCGGGGAAGCATTATTTAGGAATTTTAAAAAAACTCTAAAATAAAGTAAAATATTGCTCTTCTCATATTTTATCTCATATTTTATGGTTAATTTCCGTATAAAAAATATATATTAACATTAAATATTTTTCTTAATATCGAAATGTATGTCATTTTAACGAACAAAATGTAACTTATCAAATAAAATATTATTTTTTTTAATTACTGCTAATTTTTCATATATTTATTTGTTGTTTTTTTGTTATTTTTTAATTAGACAATATTTTTTACGGATGGCCGTAAAGTAAAAAGTCTTGCCAATCAAGTGACTTTCGGACATTATAGAAACTGACTCGACCCCATTTCCCCCCGTCTTTCAAAAAACGCTTAAAGCCCTCCATACATCGTCTGCTATTGTTGACATGGCCTGTCAATCACTGATCGATATCCGATCACCGATTATATCAGCCCCTACTGTTGAAAAAAGCTATATTTTATTGGGTTTTTTTATGAAGCATATGCTTTTTTTTACCACATTTCAGTTTAGTAATGATGAAACTAACTTTTGCAAATAAAATTATATCAATTGTGAGTGTAAATTATTTTTAGTAGATTTTTCAGTTTAAAAATTTTTTAAAACCTGTCAACAAAATGGCGTCAAAATGATTGATTTATCGATTTAAAAAGTAAATATTTATGTTAAAAGTTCAATTCTACGTTGTAATTAATGAAAATTTATTTTTATTTTTCCAATAATTTGGACTTTCCTCTTTCTAACACGAACAAGAAAACCTTGAGAACACGTTTTTTTTTTAAATTTAATTAGAAATTACGTTTTAAAATAGGGTGCCGACTAAAATGACGATTGCAAATAATGACATAGGTTTTTTTTTCCGGAGGTTGAGATAACCATTTGGAATCTCGAACCTGAAGTTGTGGGTTTTTAAGAAGAAACGAAATTTTTTAGGAGTTTCATTCTCCTATTTTCATAGGAGACTTTCAAATTATTGAGCTATTCATTTCGTTTACGGAGATTACCGGAAACTGCCGAGTGTTGTCGAATTCTTTTTTACGTCAATCTCGTCGGATTGTACTTGTGTAGGCGAAACGGCCTCCACATCAAATAAGGTCAGTAGATGTTCTTTACTTTAAGGTATGTTAGCTGAAATGTTTCTTTTTATTCACATTTGCTATGATAATCGTTGATGTGCTCTGTTTGTCGATTTTGGAAGCGGTAAAGTTTTAAAATACGTCTTACTTTTTGTCCCTTATGATCAAGCCGTGAGTGTGAGAGTCCTCCATAATTGCAATTTGAATTAAATTCTTGATAGATTTATTATTCTCGCCAGAATTTTCCCAAATGTATGGGGATCATGCCATGAATTCTCGTCCAAAAACTTTTTTCAGTGAAAAAATAATATACTGGACTTAAACTCTCGATCTCTACGTTTTGAGCGATAAACGAAAATATTCGACCACGTCGTGCGTGTGTATCACTACCATGATTGTTTCAAGCAAGAAATATACCACACCCAGTAATATGTGTAACACTTTCTAATCGGTTCTCTTTGTAAAGATTCCATTAACTAGTTTTTCAATTTAATTTTAGTTAGCCTTTCTTCTTCGGTTCAGTATTGTAAGAAAACAAAACGGTTTGCTAATTTTTTTTTTAATGGCGTCGACAAGATAGTGTTATTTTCTGCACGATTTTTCGTCATTACATTCACGAAAAGACAAAGTGTGTGTGTGTGTGTGTATATATTCTTGGGTATATTGCATACTTAAAAAAAAAAAGAAATAAGGATAAACAAACCAACAATAGGGGTCTGATGGTCACTACGAGTAACAATTAATTATTCTGTAATTCTTTTGAATTTCGTAAATAATCTGTTTAATATTTTTTAAAGCATTCTTAACTAGTGACTACCCGAAAGCTCTTTTATACAAGAGTTTTTTTTATCGATTCTCGAAGCTTATCAGTTATTCTTTTTGAGCGAACTCTAGGTTGTTAGGAAAAAAGCCTGGAATAAATGGTGATAGAGGACAACTGTCAACTGAACTATACACAGCTGACATTGACATGTCAGCATTGTTTTGTTTTTATCACTTTTTTCTCTCAAAAGTTATAGAAAACATTTAAAAGAACAATTATTTTATAAGTGTAGAAAATTACTTTCAAGGCCGCTGAAAAGCTAATCCACGACTCCCTCTAAAACAGCTGAAAAATGTTCGTATACAGTTTTAGTACTAGAACTCAACTGATAGTTGGTTTTTGCATGGCGGTCTCTTGAAATAAGAACCTAATTTCTTTTTTAAGCATGTCAATAGTGTTACAATGATCATTTTGTGTAGATGTGAAAAACTGCTAACTAAATTTCGTTAATGTGTCAATGTAATTGAATTAGTTTTCAACCCTCCCCGGTCACAACCTTAAAACTTGGCGTGAAAGAAAAAGAAGAAAAACTGTCAAAAGCTTTAATTAATTCGTAATGTTGTAGAACGAGACATATTTGATAGTTAGCTTCCCAAATTGTTCCGGCTGTTGTTTTGAGGGTGCCCAACGGTCAGTAACATCAAGCGCAGATATCAAATCTTATAAAAACAAAGTGTAAATAAATCTAAGTAAATTTTAACTATTTTATAGTCGGGATCATACTAATTTTTTTTTTTTTTTTTCGGTTTTGAAAGCTGGTATTTTTTTTTTTTTTTTTATAAAGGGTATGGAAAAAAAACTCATTGATATTAACTGTCTCAAAAGATTTGATATCTGCCTAAATATTGTTGTAACTGACCGAGTGCCCCCCACAACAACCGTGATTTGGGAAGCTAAAAACTACGAGATCGCCAGAAAAGTTGGTGTAGGAGGCACGAAAGACCATTTGATTTTTAATGTCAAAACCTGAAAGTTTTCGTTTTCCATTTCACTGTTAAATGACATTAACTTGGTGCTAATTTGTTTTTGTTCTTAAAGTTAACCAATAGTAGATTATTTAAACAAAAGTGGCTTTGAGAATCCCTGCATTCCCAGATATCCGGAGGAAAGAAAAGTGAGGAGTGGAGTCAAGGACATTGCAATCACCTACGCAGCATCTGTCATGCTTTCTGACAATTCTTTTTGTAATAAATGTTAATTCCTTCATGTTATTTTTGTTCTTTGAGCGTTTGACTTACAATATCAAGAGGAATTGCCCGAATGAAATAACTATTATTAATTTTTGACTAGATTAATCTTAATTTTGTAGTTGCTTTTATCTTTGAAGAAAAGAAACTAATCAAAAATTAATAATGGTTGATAATGCTTCATCTAATAAAGATAATATTGCTGCCAAGAAATAAATTTCACTTTTATCTTAATTTAACGTATTTACTCGCAAAGCTATCTCGAATATAATGCGGTCCCCCTTTTTGTAGCTAAAATTAGTAATGTTTTTGTTTTGTTTTTTTAACATTCGAATGCTACCCCCCATTTTGACCAAGATTTTTTGGACATCATGGATATAGCCATGTTTTCAAAAACATATAGAATCCAGATTGGGGGCAGTGTAGTTCGGCGTCCCAAATTACTGTAAGAAATATCTGGTATAAATTAAAAATCAGAACTAACACTAACGGCAATTTAGAAATAAATTGAACATTTAAAAATCTATTTGTTTCGTTCCTTTTGTATCCGTGCCCTTTTTCGTAAATGAATAAAAACTTTTAAATTCAGAAATGGCCTCAACATTGTTATTCGTGCCCTTTCGTAAACTTAAAATAAACACATTTACATTAATAACCTTTTAAATTCAGAAATACTCTCATCTACGGTGAGTAAACATTGTAAATCAATGCTTGCGTCGCAGTATTTCGGACGCTAAAGTTCCCTTCCCTAGTTTTTAGATGTTTTTGAAAAAAATGGTTTAAAAACTGCATGATGTCCGATTTTTTATATTAATTTCTCGCATTGCTCACTCACTAGTAAATACGGTAATTATACTGTGGTTTGGTTTAGTTGGTCAGTTTCTACGGTTTTGCTTGTAAATTCTCTTTAAATTCAATTCAACCATCCAAGGAAATCACGCGACACTCCACGAAGTGGATTATTAATTATTGGCCATCATTTAACTTAAGCCATGTTTTCAAAAACATCCAAAATTATCTAGTATCTAAGGAAGTTTAGCGTCCCCAATTAAATATCTAAAAACATCTAGGGTAGTGAACTTTAGCGTCCAAGATACTGCGACACAAATAAGATTTTAATAATACAATGTTTATTCACCTTAGTTGAGGTCATTTCTGAATGTAAAGGTTTTTAATATAAATGTTTTTTGTTTAAATTTACGAACGGGCCCGATTAATACAATGTTTATTCACCTTTATTGTGGCCATTTCTGAACTGGAAAGGTTTTTAATTTAAATTTACGAGTGGGCACTACAGAATAAACGAATTTTTTTTTTTTTTTTTAATGTTCAGTTTATTTCGAAATTGACGTTAATGTTAAATTTTATATTTTTCTGTGATCAGAACACATGCAAAAAAAGTTAGGGACGTGCGCTGGATGTTTTTGAAAACATGGCTTAAGTAAATATGTCCGATTTATTTATTTACTTTTAAATACCACTCGTCTTAAAATAAGGTCAGTTCCATCCATCTTGCTGACTTTTGGTTTTAAAGTATGTAGTAAGTTTACTTACCAGTAGTAAGGATTTCAGACATTACTAAGGTTATTCTAAAATATAATAATCTTTTATTGTGGTATATATCTTTTGGAGGTATCCCTTCGGTGGACTTGCATCCTGCCAAGGGGGTGGTCATAAAAACTTGCAGGAATAAAATCCTGGTCCCGACCAGACTTGAAACTTGCAATGATCACTAAGCTGACGCATGCACAGAAAACGGATCTTCGTCAACGGGTGTATACTCTATTGGGAGTTGTCTCTTAAGAGACGGACGCTTTTTTAATACTCTCTAGCAAGGCATTTTTTAGGCTAGGTTCGATCCACACTAGACGCTCCACAAAACTATCATTGTTTAATCCAACAAATTTAAATGACCTTCCTACTAAACCGAAGAAGAATTACCAAGTTAACCTTTCTTTTTAATCCAATTAGTAATTCACTTAAAATCTCATCGTTGCTAATGGAATAATGTTTCTGTTTGATATTTTTAGATGCATCCAACGCATCTCTTTAAGACACTTTTCGGTCGGTCCCCAATATATTAAATATCAATTTTCCCAGTCGTATCATGTTGGGTTGATATGAACCTAAACTTGGTCCAGATCTTCAGGTGAACTATCCTCATCCTCCTACTATGGATGGTGGATGCATCGTTGAACTTATTGTTCTTGTTTTTAGATCTGACAAAAACTTAAAAATGTTTATTGTTATCATTAAAAATATCTCAAGAATTTAACCTGGCATGTGTATGATAGCTAAATTCCATTTGTATCTACTGACCTAGATTTCTTCTTTTTTTTTTCGGTGCTTTAAAAGTTTTTAATATTTTCAGAAATCACAAATTAGAAAAATATTTCATGTTAATTGCATGGAATGGTTGTTTGTTTTGCTTTTTTTGCTGTGCAGACAACGTTTTGCGTAAACAGCATAACCGTCAGCTTCTATAGCACAAAGATCCATGAATCTCTTAGTACTTATTTCATTCTCCACACACAATCAGAACACATTAAACTTCTTGGTAGAACTTCAAGATTTTATATACATGAAATAATTCTGAAGATGTTTTTCATCTCTAAAGTCCTTCTTAGTAAGGTTTAAAAAGTATTTCTTCTTACAGTATCTCTAGTCTCTTAATGAGGCCTGGCAGGGGTGGAGATTGGATTGGATTTGTTATTGTATAATGTAAGTTAGTAGAAATGGGGGGGGGGCTCTGGCTTGAAATCAAGTAAAGGGTATAGTATACAGTAGTTGTTAGTAAAGGTTCTATTTAAAAAAAAAAAAAATGTCCTGCTACTGAAAAATAACTAGTGTCCTCGTGTTTTATGATTAATACTTATTTCATCTTTAGTGAACTACCATGTTAAATTTACATCTTTTTTATTTTAATCTGTTATAATCTTTTTCTTTGTCTATTTTTTTTTTATTATTATTTAGGTTCCATTTTGGTGTTGAATCCATCCTAAGTGAGTGAATTTTGAACCAAATGGATACCTCCGAGATGAAGAAACGTCAAATGTTGGAGTCTGCTGAAGAAAAATTGGTCATGTTGGAGAATGCTAAACGTTATCTCTATCAAAATTCTTCAGAGGTAAGTCCAATATAAATTAGTGTTTCTTTTTAAAACCTTTTTCCAAAACATTGCTAAAGTAAATAAGATTTATCTTTGATAGATACAGAAATTAGCCCCCAAACTCATTCTTATGTTAGAAAACATTGCACTGAATTGAAAATTCTACTGACTTTATTAAATCTCTTTTCCTTATGTGGCAAGATAGAAACGGCCTCAGATTTACAAGTCTGTAGTAATAAACAACATTGGTTAATTTTAAAAGAAAAAAAAGTAACTAACTATGAAATAGTCATCAAAGTTGCTATAGTGGCAACCAGCTGTTAGAATTTACCCGGGGGGGGTGCTCGGCGGCGGCGGCGGCTCGGCTCACTTTGTCACACATATCAGCATTGGGGACGAAAACAAAAAAAATAAATAACATCCCTCTAAGATTACAAAATAGCCACATTCTTCCTCCACTTACAATTTCCTTTTTGGTTCTCTGGTTGATGTATCTTCATGGCTAGTAATAGAGTGGGTTACACTTAAGATGAAAAAATGGGGATTCAAATTACAAAAGGTAGTATAATTAACATAGTTTACTAAGGTTATACACATTGATTGTAAATTTTTCACAAAACTTTGAGATATTTTTTCCTCCTCAAACATCAACACATGTTCTGTGAACTTGGATTATAGGAAAAGTAGATATACAGAGGAAGCCACTTATTATGATCACTTTGGGGCAAACAACCGCATGTTTACCGCAT
>VCCN01001294.1:5411659-5422367 GCA_006491835.1 Architeuthis dux
CAATTATCGTATTAGTATAGTCCCTGCCTGGCTGGGCCGCATATGGTTTCATGAGCTATTCAGCTGTTGAAGGATCTTTTAGATAACAATAACCAGATGATAACATTAAGCAAAGGATATAAAAATTGGAACAATTTACATTCATTGTTATGTTATTGAATTCATTGTTAAACAACTTTACATTATAAAAATGAATATGAAATCTATTTTTTAAATGAAGTGTTTGGGTCTGATTTTGATTTTGATAACAATGAACGTTAGATAACATTATCTGTGATTATGATGAACAGCCTCCTCTGTCTTGTGCGTTAGATCTTCTGACACTTAGGAGTCTTTCCTCAGCTTCAGATGCTGGTGGCACGGAAAGTTTTCCCTGAAATGCCTACTTTTTTTTACTTTAAGAAAGGCAATGAAATGCTTATGTGCTGTTAAAGAACCAGTGTTATAAATATATGCCTCAACTGTCCATAGGTTATACCTTAGAAATATTATTGTACCAAATCTGCACCATTTTCTTTTAAAAAAATTTTTATTAAAATGTTTTGTATAATTTCACTATATTTACAGTCTAGTATATCTATGTTGGCTGGGCAGTCTGAAACTGTTTGATAAGTGGAAAGGATGAAAGTCTCTTTAAAAAAAATCAGATCATTAAAAAAGAAAAAACTCTTTTCTATAGATTAAGTATAATATTGGTTTTGATAGATATTGAATAGTTTAATTTCACCGTCTTGTGACTATAATGGAGGGAGAAAACCAACGGAAATACTTCTCAGTCATGGTTTTTGAACTGCTTAGTCATTATATCTGTTTTTGAATGATGAGTCAAAATAAGCCAAGTTGTTTATGTTAAAAATACTGCAAACGTTCTATCTATAATAAAAATATTTTTTATTATTTCAATGGCTACAGATGAATTTGAAAAAAAAAGAAAGATTTTGAAACATTGAAATTCAAATTATCTTTGTTGGTCATTTGAAAATTAAAAAAATAGAAATCCTTGAAACATGACTAACTTTATGAAAACTGACTTCTTAACAAACAATAGTTTTTATTTATTTTTAATTTTTTTGTTAATACAACCTGGGATGCTTATTAAGATGTGATGTTTTTTTATGTTTGTTTTTTTTTCCCTCCCTCCCTACATTTGCTGTGATAAATTAAGTTGTAAATGCTCAAATTAAAATGAACAAAGTTAAAAACTTTTCTGAAGATTTGTAATGGTGCTGCCACTTTGAAGTTGTAATGCTCATATAGGAGTATTTTGAAAATGATGCTGGTGGTGGGTTGTTTTATTTTATTTAATTTAACTATTTAAAATTTAAACCCAGCCTCAAAATCTTTGGCTCCTTTTCCATCAGGGATAGAAGCAAGTTTTTCTTTTTAATTCTGCTGCTGCTTCTCAATTCGCCTTGCAAGGTTCTCAACAATTTAGCATTATTTTTATTTATTTTAATTTTATTCAAACAGCTTCCTACAGTTCTTGAATATCTATTTTTAAATACGACTAACCTTTTTCTCACTTTTCTGAAAACATTTTTAAAAAAATTAATGCAGCAGATGTAACTAGATAGGACGACAATTAAATCTCTACTTTATATGCAGTAGTTTCATTTTTTATTTATATATCAGTTAATGAAGAAGAAATTTTTGTCAATGTTCTTGATATTGATACCACACCATTTCGGCTGATCCATTCTTCAGTCTTTCTCGGGTGTATAATTCGTAAGATCTAATAATCACAGTACTAATGCGAGTTTTCCCCCTTCATCACTTTTCCCCATGAAAATTACCAATTTTGTGGAATCCATTAATTTAGTGCTTATCATGTTGGTATTGTTTATTAAAATAATTTTGTGTATAGTCCCCACAACAGTCAATGTAAAACCTGTTGAGGACATAATGAATTTAGGTATTTTCAATCTTTATAGGATATTTTGTATGGATCACTTGAAAAAAGATGCTTGTTGCAATGTCATCAAAAATAAATTGTAGATGATTCTGTTGGTTTGAGTATCTATCAGGAAATGGCCAGAATATTAAAATTGTTTGAAGGTAGATGGGATTTATCCACCTCCCCACTAGAGTGAAATGTGACACAAGGTCAAGTTTAGTGTCGCTATCCTCATTAGTACATGTGGGTAGTGCTAAAAATTGTTTAATTTCCTTGACACTTCCATTTGGGTAGACTCAGGCATCAGGGACTGACCCAAGCGCAATAGAGAGGTTCAGTGTGGTGGGGGGACTAAACATTCAATTTTTTTTTAAAAATTTTTTCGGCTAAAAGAACAGAAACTAGAGAGGGTAGATGCTACCTATCTTGAAGGTAAAGGTTTGGCCACAAATCACCTAACAACTATAATGATTAAAATAAGATTAGTTGAAAACTCATCCGTAGGGTGGGATTTTCAGCTAGTTTCTGTGGAAGGCTGAAATGGGGCCAAAGGCCCGAATAATATATTAAAAAGGGCTTTTTTAGGGGTACCTTAATCCTATACCTCTGGCTACACAGTCACATACAGAATCAGATTTTTAGTAGTATATAATAGATAGAAAATCAGATCATTATTATTGGGGAGAGCGTAAATGCAGACCCCAACCTATTATAATAATTATTACTTTTTGAAATGTCCTTGAATTATGCTTACACAGATGTTTGAATTAAAGTAATAGTACATTTTTAGGTACCAGTAAGCACAAATGCAACTGAACACGAAGTAAGGGTCAAGTTTAGCATAATACTTACATTGTAAATCGAACCTCCAACTAAAAACTTGGAAAGTTTTTGAATTTTCAAAAACATGCCCATTAGTTCACACAACAAATTTCATGGGGATATGTTGTGTGGATCCTGAGTTATGGACGGACAGACATTTGGTGAATATAGAATGATGATGGTGAAGAATTGAACCATAATAACCAGAGAGCTTATTATGGCTTGATGCTCAATAAAATACGATGATGAAAATTAAATCAGGCTTTTGACATTTTTGTAATGAACTATTAAAATTTTTATAATTGCCATTCTTTTTTCTTTTTATATCTTATAGCTCAAATCACAGATCCATTCACAGATGAGTCGTTTCTTGGAAGCTCTTCGTAACCGAGAGGTCCAGTTGCTCAACCAGGTTGACCAAATACAGAGTCAGCGGGAAGAAGCCTTGCATAAACAGCATGCTGTCCTTAGCCGAAGTCTTGGTCAGCTACAGCGTACTGTTGTCTCCACAGTTGAAGAAGAAAAGGATCTTCATGGGAGATTTGCAAAGTAAGTGTAGTTTGATATAATATGCACCTATAATTTGGCAAGGAACATTTAGGAAAAAAACTTAAAACCCCACAATTTCCATGAACTTCGTAGCCATCCCCATAATAAGGTTTTGGTCTAAGATTGTAGGCTACTAAAAAATACAAAACCTTATAAATATTGGTGCATCTGCACTCATAGCTAATCTGCTTTGGCTAGCTTGCTTGAGGTTTATGAGCTAGATCACAAGCTACAGCATTGTTGAAGCGGTACAAGCCTACGCTTCTATCACTCATGGAACCTTGTAACCTGAGTATGGTTTACACCGATACTTGAATTACCCGGTTTGTTTTTGATGTTGTGACTTTGACAGATTAAAAGTTAGCGGTACATTAATAAGTGTCTAAAAACAAATTAAGAAGGACATCGAACGCATGTGCTTCTGTCTATCTGTTTTCATATATTGTTTTATTTATATTTTATCATAATTTAATCATTTAAAATTATATGTATTTCATTCTGGTGTCATCAGTGGATGGCTGTGTCAAACAGTGATGTTGAGGTGTTAGTCTAGTACTGGTAACCTCTGTACGGGTGGTTCTTAACCTTTTTTACTCCATACCCCACCTCGACTGCTCAATAGGGTTTTTTTTTGGGGGGGGGGATTCAATTTACAATGCAGTTTATGCTAAATTGGTCCTTTGATTTGTATCCGGCAGTGATCACACTTATTTTTTGAAAATTCAGACTTCTTTTAGTGATCACCACCCAACAAAAGGCATTGATCACCTCTTTTTCCAATCTTTTAATTGATCACCCCCAACACAGCATGCTGCCAAAAGACATTGGTTCTGTGATGGTTTCTATTGAATGACTAACAAGATCTGTTGTTTTTTTTGTTTTTTTTCTTCTCCATTAATTATATTTTTCCTAAACCATGAAATTTTTATTTCAGGTTGAGTTTAAGTGAATTAGTACCTGAAGAACTTCCTTATATGACTTTCAAAGCCACACCTGTTGGTTTGAATGATGTGTTGATGAATTTTGGTAGAATCACTGCCAATGGAATTCCGTTGGCTGACAATCGTTCTGCCAGCCTACCAAAGCAGTTTGAAGATTATGGTGATGCTGAACATCATGTTCTTTACAAGACTGTGGAAAAAATTCAACAAGGTCCAAATTCAAAAAAGAAGGTGAGTAAATATTTTATTACGTTGTAATAAATGCTACCAACCCATTTCACTAATAAGAATGAAAATATGCAAGAAATATTCTTATCTACTTATATAATGAACAGTGTGACATTTTCTGTAACAAGGGACTCTTCCACTTAAAGGTACCCACTATTTGAAATGGATGAATGATTTCAGTAGTTTCTTTTCTTAAACTCTTTTCTCATAGAAATTGATGTGTGTGTGTGTGTGTGTGTGAAAATCTTTTCACAGGGATTAATTAGTAGTCTATAAATTGGCAAGAAAGATTTGTCTTGCAAAATGAGCATGAAAAATAGTTACTATGGGTAATTTTTAACGTTTTCCATTCTTATTAAAAGAAATTCTCTAGTTATTATTAATGGTTTCTATGATCATGAAAAGACTCCAATCACAAGATACACTCAAGGTATAAATCACAGGATGATTTGAAATATTAAAAACCAGCAAATATATATACTGTTTGGTTCAAATCTACCCCCTAATTGTTGAAAATCAGCATTTGAGATCATGGCTATTCACTCAAACAGAGACTTAAATTGCTTGGCTATGTAACTATTTACCAGTGTTGCCAATTTAGCGCATTTCTTGTTTTGGCAGTGCAAAAAGCGCTAAATTACTGCATTTGCGGCTAAAAGATTTTGGCTATTTTTTACCATCTTTAGCACCCTTTTGGTGGATTTTGGCTATTTTTAAAAATTTAGCGCTTTTTGGCAGTCAAACTAGTGTGAAAATATTTTTTTAGTTGGCAACACTGCTATCTACCCCATTGAGCACCCCCCATTTTTTTAAAACAAATTTTAAAAAGAAAATTGAAGTTTTCACCTCGCTTTAAATAACTGTACAGTTCTAACATTTGATTTTTTTTTTTTTTTTTTTTTTTTTTTTTTTTTTTTTTCCCAGATCTTTGTTAACATCCCACGACTTACAAGTACCAGTGAATGGTTGGCAAAACCGCCTTCAGTGACTAAAACTGTTGCTCCCTCATCTCCAGTTGCCAAATGTATGTTTGCTCCATTTAAGGATAGCAAGACCAGTAGCTGGTTGGCTAAGAGTTCTTTGCCTGCTGCCCCAGTGACACATGTCCCCCAAACATACAAAATGTGTCTGCCTCAAATGACCAAGAACACCAGCATCCAGCACTGGTTACATCAGATCAAGCAAAACCCTGACAATGAGGACGATGGATTTGAACTGCTGGATGGAGGTGAACTTAGTAGTGGTAAGTGTTTGTAATGATTGGCATATAAAAAATGGTTTTACCGAAAGCGCACATTTAAGTAGCTGTAAGACTGGAATCAGTTCTTTCTTGTCTTTGGATAGGACATGGCACAAAATTCGAGTAGATGTGTCTGGTCCCTGGAGATACTCCAAGGCAGCACCTCCCACACACACACACATTGCACTAAAGGGGAGGGTTATGGGTCACCCCAATGCCATTTGTGGCAGACTGTAATTTCTGCCTCTACCCACATGCTTATGTGTAGGGCCACATAACCTTGTGCCATATTTGCTCATGTGGAGATGCAAATAAATATCAGCTCTAAGGTATCGTCACTCAAAAGATCCTTCTCTCCCCTAGTTGTTTTTTAGTCTATGAATATGCTTATATACCTGGCAATAATAGACAACCATATTGGATTAATAATTGATTTATATTTTCACATATTTTGAATTCAAGTGTTTGGCTGGAATGTTCTATAGGAATATATTGTGTACTATTTTGTACAGTCTAACTGTAATACAAATACATGGATACAAAAAAAAGATTATCTATAGAAATACTTGAAAGTACACTAAAGTAGAATTGCAATGGTGATGCAAGATGCTTGTTAGGTACAATGGGTTAAGCAGCCTTGAAAACCAGTCCCCAATTTCTAGAGTAGAGGTTGACAAACAACAGCTTGCTGGCCAACCAACTTCATTGAATATGTGACATTGCATACAAAAATTCTGTTCTCCTTATCTATCTTTGGTTAGCAAACAACAAAATCCAGTATAAAAAAAATAAACCAAAAAACTCATTTGGTCTCAAATGAATCAATGTTTTATAACAAAAAATATTTTGACACTACGCATACCTGCAGTTCTATCAATATACTTGGCTAACTAGGGCACTAGATGTTATATTCTTTTATGCAGGTTCACATTGATTGATAGTACATGGAAGTTTATGTATGTATAATGAAAAACATTAAAGTAAAAATGAGTTGTTTCCATAGTCTTGTATGATTGTTTCATTTTTATTGTAAATAGGGTGAAACAGTCTTCCATTAAAATGAGACATGCTGAAGTACAAAAGAAATAAACTGTTCTAATCTGTTAGAAAGAATGATTTGTAATTTTAGTTCTGTCATCATTTGTTTACGTCGTAGTTATATGGCCAATTTTTTTTTTTTTCTGTCTGTAAGATATCTCCAAAAGTACTCAATGAATTTCATTCAGATTTTCTAACCATGTGATAATGGTCTTAGATTAGGGAGGAGCAGACAAAAGGGTGATGAACTTAATGAAGAAATAGATTTAATGGTATAACACTGTTGTCATGGAGGGTGGAATGGCATAAGTTACTGGTACGGAAAATGGAATCGGTGGACATAGTTCGAGTTACGGCAGTGGCTGTTTGCATTCACTTCGCACTAATGCCTTTTTGAAAAGCATGAATCCCCCCCCCCCAAAGCATTTGGGGCCTTTTGGCCCTGTAAGGCAGTCTATCTAAGAGAAGGCTACTGACAGCAAAAACCTACAGGTTGCTGGTTCCCAGCCTGGGTGAAGGAGGAGGATTGGGTATGAAACTAGCAATTTCACTCCCATAAAGACTCACTTCCTAGTGAAACCATAGTAGTGGTTGCCTATGGGAATAACATTTTAAAAAAATAAAAACACTAGATTCGTTAAAAAAAACAAAACGGTTTGGAATCTGCATTCTTCCCAGCATAGATTATCTTTTTACTTTGATATCTTTTAATCCTCTAGGCTACTACTTGGAATAAAAACTCGATTGCAAAGAGATAGGTGTACAAATAGTTTTAAATTGAGTTTCTCTTGTCAATATGTTGATAATGCAGCAAAGATCTTATAAAAATGAAGCAAAGATTTATTGCATCAATTAAAAAGAAACTGTGAATAATGTCTCGATATATAAATGTCCGACACGTACATATGAAGTAGATCGGAAGCAGAGTAGTACTAAGTTCAATTTCATTCGTTTTTAAAAATATTTTGTTATATATTTATTTTTATTTTTCTCGTTTTTCCCACAGATGGAGATACCGATTCTATTGAGATTGTGTCATCAAGCCCACCCTCTGCGGTATATGGTCCCCTACACAAAAATGCTGGGGACAAGAGATGCCATGATACAGAAAACAGTCTATGGCTGTCTTCTCCTAAACGCAAAGTGATGGCCATGGAAAAACCAGCCAATTTACCCACATTCTCTTACTTTAAAAAACTGGCTGCACAGGACCTCAGCATTTGGCTGGCAAAGGTATGTGTATATGTCTCTCATTTTTTTCCTTTTTAACTTTGTGAAATGCTTTATCACGAATGCAGTTTTTTTTTTCTAAATAAGAAAAACACAAGCTTTTAAAATGTTAAGAACCAATTGGAACATTTTAGTATGACTGAGTTTTTTTTTGTTTTTTTTTGTCCAATGGTTACAATATTTTGTCTTTTAAAAAAAAAAACTTTCACCTCTTCATGTTTCATCCTGTTTGCTTTTTTGTTTTTCAAAATTATAAAGTATTTTTTTTTTAATTTTTTTTTTTTTTTTTAGATTAATTTAAAAATCCCATTTTGTCCTCAATCCTCATCTTTCATCCTTCCTTAATAGTTTCTTTTATAAGTACTTGATACTTGAAGGCTATCTACCTCAGACATTTTTTTCTTTTCACCATAAGTAGCCTTTCTAATATTAGCCAACTAGTCAGTTAATGCACCCAAGCTAATCAACAATGAAATGTTATTTAATTTATCATAATGATTCAATAATAAATTTGTTTTTCAGAAAAAGTCCAACAGTTCCGTGAGCAGATCCAATTGTTGCAGCACCAATGATGTGATAAAGTATTGTGATATTGAAAATCTTGGAGATTCTGCTTGTATCGAAAAGCTGACAAAAAATTTCAAAGCTCAGATCTTACGGGAACCCTGCCAAGATCCTGATAAGAATGGTGGTTCCCCTTTGCCTCCTGTTAGTTCCTTGTGCAAAGCAAATGAAGTCTGTGAGAAATACAGTGAGTGTTTGAGCAAGCCAAGCTGTATTGAAGAGAAATGGCTATATAAGATCCCAGAATTCTCACCCGAAAAGAACTCTGTGAATAAAGCTAATCCTCCTCTGTCGCAGGCTAAGTCTCCAAGCGATGTCAACAATAAGGGAATGATGTTTGGTCCGTTCTCTAACAAGTTCGAAATGTCTGTTTGGCTAAAGAAGAATAAAGAAGACAAAGAAAATGTTCCAGCTGAGAGTTTTTCCTTGAAGGCAAGCAATATTGGAAGCTCCTCAAAGTCACTGAATGACTGGCTCATTAAACCCAATGACAAAAACCAGGCTACTACCTATACAAAATTTAGTATAAAGAATGGGAATGATATATACTCTTGGCTTGACAAGCCAACATCAAAGGAAATATACAAAGTAAACTGAAAACACACTTAAAAGTACTTTTGTGACCAACCTTTTATTTTTTAACCAAGAATCTTTCTCTATTTCTAGAAATAATGTCTAGGCTCTTTTGTTCCTAAAAACTTTTTTTTCTTAAATCTTTTTTGACCAGAAACTCTTTAGTAAAAATTACCATATGCCCAAGTTGAGTTGTGTGTAAAAAGTTTCACATGAAAATTATTCGAATCCTAAACAATTTGATGCTGTTTTTTTTTATTTTTTTTATTTTATTTTTTTTTTTTTTCCTAACATATATGTATGTAATTATGCTATTTTACAGAATTACATACAATTACAAATTCAGCCCAGTGGTTAAAACAACATGTAAGTAATTGACTGATCCATGATTTCTTTCTGGTGCGGAGTTAGTGACACTTTTTAGCACAAAACGTTCTTGAGAACAAAAACTGATTTACACATTATAGCAGAAATCTTATATCATCTCTTTTTAATGCCACTGTATATTGTTGCTGTAATAACTCTGCATCCTATAAACTGAATATTGGTTGTCTATGTATAATTTTCGTTTAAGTCAACAACAACTCCCTGTAATAATTGAATTTTTTCTTTTAAATTTGTGATCACAAGAATCAGGAACCAAGCCAAAAATGATACCTTGTTACAAAAATGCTTTATTCTTAATTACTGTAAAATTATCTTCTCTATTGTACTAAACTCCTTTTAAAAATATTTTTTTTAAATAACTGACAAGTTTTTAAAATAGTAATTGAAGATTCCTTTAGTGTTTCGTGTTCTAAAACCATAAATGCATTTAAGGGATTTTCCTTGCATTACTTCAGTCATTCTTCCTCTGCCTCTTAACGAAAGTAGTTCCAAGTAGCTGCTGTAATCCCCTCACATTTAAATGCAATTCCTGCTGTTTACTGGAGTTTTTGTTTCAGTGGTTAATAATTTTATTATTAACCAATACTATTAATGCTATAAAAATATGTTTATACTTGCTTTTGCAACATGGCAGCATTTAAACATGGCTTTAGTGAATGTTTTGTTATGGAGAAATCTCTCAATTAAAATTCATTATGCATTCAAGATATTTCTAGTTGTACATTTTAATTGACCTAAAAAAAATACTAGAAATAGTATTTTGTAATATACAGTGTTGGCAGTTCTGTTTTCAAAATATACCTTTTAAAAATCAGTTAAACAAGTTCCTGGTGTCTTTGAGATTTCAAAAGTTAGCAACTATTTCTTTAGGCTTTGTAGAATTTCATAACTTATGTTTTGCTGTTTCTTGTATGTTTATTCTTTTTGCAATTTAAAAATCTTTCACATGTGAACAATCATTGAAGTTCTGTGTTTTGCTATTATTGTTCTGGTTTACAGTGCAGGAGGTCTATATCAATATATGTTAACACGTCATGTGGGGGTCTGCATCCTAGAAATGTTGGACTTAGGTTTAAAATAAAATCAAGATCTAAAAGAACAATCCAAACACAATATCCGCTAAAACTACATCTTCTAACTATAATAACACTGATAATTTCAAGTGTCTGCCGAATCAGAAGGAAATCTGCTTATAAAGGATAACCACCCAACCCAGGAAAATGGGTGTCTATATCTTCTCTC
>VCCN01001294.1:5445047-5462558 GCA_006491835.1 Architeuthis dux
AAAAAAAAATTAAATAGCAAGTCTAGTTTAAAAAAATGAAACATTTATTTTTAAGTTGCTGATCTACAACTTTATTACAAAAAGCAGAGCATTTAATTCAAATGGGTCAATGTTTTTATACATTAAAATGTTAGAACCAAAGATAAAATTATCTTAGTAAATAGACATATGGCCCAAAACTTTTAAGTTTTCAAGATGATTTTCCTTAGCTCAAAAAAATGGTCTTTTCAAAATTAGAAAGAACATTGACCCATCATACATTGCGAAAAGACTTCCATTTCAACATTAAGCAATCATAAAATTGAAACAATCATATTTAACCTTTAGCACTCTGCATCGTTTTCCAAGGATGCCAAGATTTTGTGCACTTAGTAACTTGTGTTCATGCATGAAATTGACAGAACACAATCGCAAGATTCAAACACCATCTATCGGCGATCGGAGTTGTCTGCAGTGACGGACTTTTTTTCCCGACGAACGAAGTTGCCTATAGAGTGCTAAAGGGTAAACTCTCATAAAATGATACATGCAACATGACAAAGACAGTTGTGAGCACGATTTGATTTACTTTTAATACACAATTATTATAATCAACTTTAACAGGGGCCAGTTATCAAAGCTGAATAAATATATTGTGTTTACCTTGGTCAGTTACCTGGCTATGCCACTCAGCTTGCAGTGCAGTACAAGGTTGGTCTTACAAACAAGGACATCAGGATGGATCAGCAAAACCAACATTTTCAGAAGGCACAACTGTTGACGGCGTCATAGGGAAAGTAATGACCATATTTTTGCTCAAGAGCACCACGGTAACCGAACTCGACCAATCAGTGCGGACCGAAAATCGTTACTCACACAAAAACCAGCCAATGGCATGGTTAGGAAACCCATCGGACAGCCAAAGGCGTCTAATCGAACCGAACTCAAGGGGAAACCAACAAGCCACTGGACGTGACACTCAATCGGAACCAACAGGCCACTGGATGTGACACATGGATACGCACGGTTCAGCCAACATTTCGAAGATAACGCCAAAAAAAAAACTCAGGATTGTTAAGTTTAACAAATTTAAAATTAATATAAATTAGGTGGAGGCAGTTAATCCCAACATCAAGCAAAATGAAATTTATTTTCTTTACATAGATTATACACGAGAACACCTGAAGTCCTAAGACACTTTCTACTAATGTCAAGAACAAATTAAATTTATAAGCAATACACGCAAAAATATATATACTGTTTCAATCTTTCAAGACATTACGTTACAACAGGTAAACAGTAATGTTTTGAAAGATAGAAACACGTTACTATTAGAAATCCAGGATTGCAACCCCCCACCCCGGTGACATCCAAAATAAAGATGGCAAAGGTAAGCAATCTGTTCCAGCTTTGGAACAAAGTCCTTGGATAAAGTTTAAGCTAGAAAAGACACTAGAAGTTTTGTACAGAAAACATAACATTTCCTTAATCCAAACTATATTATTTCAATTAAATCAGTTATCCATCCAAAGATACAATATCTTTGTAAACATTTACATGTGGGTAGTCAAGTATAAAGTAGTATTGTAGACATGGAGAAGTATTAGATGGGAACTTCTGAGCAGATTTGTTAAAGATGAAAGACGGTCTAGTTACGAACTGAAAACAGGTTTCAGAGAACCGAAAGAAACAGATTTGAAAAATCTATAAAGACACGCATGCACGACCAACAACTAAAAATTAAAAACAGGAAGGCCAGAGTGTACAGCGGCTTTAAATGTCCTAAGAAGAAAAGAGAATTACTCCGAACAAATCATACGAGAATACCTGATCTAAAAATATTCAATAAAAAATTAACAGTTCTCCATTTTTGTAGTCTTTTCCACCGAAATGCAGCGGTAGATCGAACATGGTAATTTGTTTGCTATCTACTTAAAAAAATAAGTCGCTGTTTTGTAACTAATTATTTCAGCATCTCTACAATCAATGATTATTTCGACACCGATAATCTGGAAAATACAGCGGCTGAGACAACAGCTGGAAACTAGTCTACATTTGGGGGGAAATACTATACCAAAACCGAAGATGTGGGGAAGAAAGAACAGATTTAGGTTAGATTCATTTTCGACTACCCGAAATTAGTGAGAAGACGTCAGTGGACAACGGGTGTTCAAGACTTAGTGTGGGTGAAGATCAAAAGATATTGTTCTTTCTAGATCAACAGGTACTGAACCGATGAGAATTACGTTTCATTAATTTTAAAATTAAATCTACAGTAGATCCGTGTTAGCGATCTTTCGTTTTATGTCATTTCACTAGAAATTGCAGGTCACTTTGACTGAAACAATCGAGAAAAAAAAAAGAAAAAAAAAAGGAAAGAAAGCATAAATTCAAAAATATATGATACATCGATGAAAATAACATTTCATGGCACGTCGAATGGCCTTGCGGAAATCAGTTTATGAATCTAATTTTTAGGATTAGCGCTTATCCGCTGTAAACAAAGTTTAACTAAAATTGAATTAAATGTCTTGTAATTTCAGGCCATTGTTTCACTCACAAGCCAAAGTAATATAATACGAAAGATCGCCCACGTTTTAACTTTTCAAAAAATGCACAAGCTAAGAAAGAAAATCATTTGCTCATGAATTTTATACACAAAATGTATAAAAAATACAGCCATGCTTCAGTTTTTAAATATCGATTTCAAATACTTTAGATTAGATTTATATTAAACAGATGGAAAAATGAATTTCTAGCATATGCACTCCCGTTTCTTTTTGAAGGAAGATGTATCCCCCCACCATGCAACTCGTTCTGCTTCGACTAAATGGCCATTTTTCCCAGATATTATCCATCTGAGAAAACTGAAAATGTTGGGCTCAGAAGCGAGGGTTCGACTTACAGTGTACGTATATTGCAAAGCTTGACAAGCCACTTGGGGAGATCTACTTGCTTCCATTTTTTAAATTACTTTCTCAAAGATGAAAAAAAAATCTCAGGTGGGGGGGGGGGTAGTTAACGCAGATCGAACTACGTAGAAAAATACATTTCAAATAAAAGATCACCCTGGATGCTAAACAGAACATTTGTTCATTAAATTCTCATGTTCCTAAATAAAAAGAATTTAGAATTTCTCAAATCTCATTAGATTAGCTTTATAATCTTGACAAAACAATTAAAAAAATTCAAGACGTTATTAAAAAGGAGGGAGGGATAGATCTTTATAAGTTAAGAAATGAAAGCCACGTGGGGACCTGGCCACGCCAACCATGGACGCACTCTTCCTGTTAATTTGGTTCCTCTTTGCTCTGATATTCAATTGATGGAATTACAGCTGCCATAAAACTATTCTTTAAAAGGCCATAATTCAGAACCATATATGAAGAAAAACTAGAGGCACAGCGGGATTATTTAAATTTGGTAAAAAAAAAAAATAAATTTAAAAAATCCAAATATCCGGCCGCCGCCTTTCCGATTAATAAAAAATAAAAAAAAAAAAAAGAAAATTATGGCTATTTAATAAGTCAAAAAGATGACATTTTAAAACGTATTTACGAGATAGTTTGGGAGTTTAGTTCAGGCGAAACAAGTAATGAAACAGAACATTAAATCAAGGAACGTCTTGAAATTGATTGTGGCGGAACAGTAACACGTGGAGGAAGAAGTGGTGGTTGGTATCAGCCACCATCATGGCTTGCCTAGGATAGTCGATGTCACGAACTAGAAATCGACAAGAAAAATCATACTTTGCCATTGTTAGATATTGAACATTAATTTTAGTGGGGGTTAAGAGAATGGGTTTGTTTTAAATAAATAAAAACATACCTTTGTGGCTTTTGGTGACATTTTGAATACTGGTGCTGCTATTCCTCGCTTAAAAACGAAGCAATGATCTTGGAAACTGCAAGTGAAAAGAATCTGACCCGAGACGTGCGCATATGTATATATACAGCCTGGTCACGTGGGCCAGCCTCGTTTTCATCTCGGTATACATTTGATTGGTCTCATATTCAGTGTTGCCAATTTAGATGTTTTTTTTTTAATCTAAATCTAGATGTCAGAAATTAGATGATTTTTAATACAATAAGTAATATTTTTATTTATTTTAGAGTAATAAAATAAGTAATATTTTTTATTAATTAAGTAATATTTTAATCCAATAAATCTTGAAGTCACATTTAATTTATTAATAATATGAATTATGTAATATATTTCCTAGATTTTCTGCAGAATCTAGATGTTTCTAGGTGTTTTAAGACGTTTTTTGACTAAATTTCAGATGTAGACTTGAAAATAATGTTAGCAACACTGATTATATTGTAACGATGCTTTTTTTTTAAACACTTGACAACGGTAGACAAGTAAAAAGCAAATTTGGGTTTGGTGTTGTGATTGGAGTACTTAGTTGCGTATTTCTAAATTGTCGGTATTTCCAAGTAAAAGCTAGGATTTCGAAACAGGCAGACCCTCACCACTTCTGCGAAGATTATTAGCATAAAACCCATCACTCCCACCATTTGGCTTTGTGCTTTACTAAGTTATTAAAAACTTTTTTTTTAATTTTTAAGCACCACGATAGGCAATGTTTACTAGACAAGAACAAAAAGTGGTGATCTTAACTTGATAAATTTCGTATGGCGCAAGACTACAAGTGTAAGGTACCCAGTGAGGATCGAACTCACTACAGTAATGGTTTGCAGGACCAGCATGCTAACCATCGCTCCACGCCGAAGCACGCTCCCTAAAATTTTTGTTATAAGTAGTCATTTTATTCCTGAAAAAAGAATCCATCTATCATTCTGTTCTTGACATTATTCAACACGAAAACACATTTATTTACTCGATGGAACCGAAGCTACTGACACCAAATTATACTGATTCTATAAGAGAGAAAATTCCAATGATTAAAAAAAAGAAAGAACGGTGATTAATAGCCTAAAGGTAGACTATAGATAGCATGTTCACTGATTTTTGGGACACATTTTGTTTTATTAGAAAGAAGCAAAGCTAAAAGGAAAGTATTAACACTAACAGACAGACAATTTAAAAGATGTGAAAAATGCTTGGACGAAAGGTCTTTTTTCAAGACGACAAAAATAAATAAGGGGCTGCATGTATCGTTATTTTGTTGTACTTTAGCCACGTGGATTTGGAGTAGGGGACTTCTCTTAACAAGTGTAGCTATTAATAAGCCAATCTAGCTTGACGCTTTTTACGATCACCAAACTCGCTTCGCTTGCTTCACACATTATTTGATGAAATCATCACAGGTTAAAATTTAGGGTTAAAGTATAAGAATAAATTGTCGTCATGTGAAAAAATTCGCCCTTGGCCTTGAAAGATCTCCTCACCCACATTTCAATCTCTACTTTTTATACCTTCTTTGCCACTTAAGTTCTTGTCTTCGTATCTGGTCAATCTTGGTAAAGTTAAAATGAATAACTAAATATGCTAAAGTTAGTGTTTTGAGTCACTGGAACTGACTCTAATGAAATCTGTAACGTGTGACACAGGCAATAAGATGTTCTGATTTCAGTAAAATGGAAAAGCGACAAAAGCACCCATGTGCCACCTCGTGTTACAAAAAACACTTCTAAAAAGATTTATGTTTTAGTGCACATTATTTTTATTTTAAGAATAATTTAGATAATCTGTGATAGAAAATCAATGAATAGGGCTGTTTGAGAAGTTAGCAGCTGAAATATATAAAAGAATTTAGGAATAAATAAATAAAATGTGCCTGGTAAATGTTTCTCTGTACTGATAAAGTTTGTAATTTTTTTTATTAAGTTTCATATATGTTGTATTACTAAAATGAATGTGTATTTTATTTTAAGGTTGAATAAGTATTTTTTTTTAATGTAAATTTTAAACGGAGATTCCCATAGAGGTATTTTTATTTAATAAATAAATAAATTATTTTACAAAATAAATATTTTGTTGCGTGTGTTTTACTTAATTATTTTAAACGAGTCATTTATTTTTATCGACGAAAAGTCAATTTACAAGATTTTAACGCATGTTTATGTTACTTTTTTTTTAGTTTCTGACCAAATCACGCTCCATGCAAAAAATAAATAAAAACATTCTTACAAAAATCTGCTAATTGTCGGATTTCTCTTATTTATTTAATTTTGGGGGTCAATTTACCCTGCTGTGCTGACATTAGAGAAAGTTAATCACTAATACTTTCTTTTAGAGAACTAACTCACATTATTAAGCATTATAGTGATGCATTTAACATTTTCTATTTCTTTTCAAATTAAACAAATTAATGCCAATTCAAAGTAATATTTCCTTGGGATTTTTTTTTTATTGCAAACGACCAAGTTCGAATAGTTACTCTAAAAAGCACCCGTTTTATCGGCTACTTAAACTGTTGCACAGCACAGCTACTGTGGTAACTCGCCTCAACCCAAGAAGCACGTGTCTCACTGGAAGTATCCGTTAAAAATATTTTCAAATTCTGTCGGTTGGAGGCTGTTGCCGGAAAAGATCATAACTTAGGTTTCTGGCTAGGAAAAGTCATAGGAATTTTTTTTTAAAGAAAAGTAATATTTTAATCTATTCAATATGATAATGAAATAAAAATTTTAATAAAATAAATAATTTTTATTTTGATAAGGTAAATGTTGATAACAGTAACGTTTGAAATAAGAGTAAGTCGTATTTAATTTATAGAAATAAAATACGTAATATTTTAATTAAAAAAATTGGAATGTGGAATATCAATTCAGATCGATACAGTAAACCTCAATATAACGAATTCTTGGCTTTAACGAACTGTGGATCCATCCAAACTGATTTCTGATTTACCGAACGAAGTTCAATAAATGCAGCGAACATGTGGACCACAACAAACTTTCTCCTCATTTACTGAACAGAGTTCGATAAATGCAGTGAACACGTGGACCATATAAATGCATACAATTGTTTTTATTTGATAATTTATAGAAATAAAATAAGTAATATTTTAATAAAGTAAATGTTGACGATAAAAGTCACATTAAATTTATATAGTAATAAAAAAAAAAAGTAATACGTATTTTAATAAAGTAAATGTTGATTAAAGTCACATTTAATTTACTAGACTAAATACCCTAAGGGGTGGAATAGATTGCTGTAAAAAAAAAAAGGAATTAATAAAATAGATAGATGGATGGTATACAGCTGGTGTTTAATTTAATTTGTTTTTGAGATATTTGGGACTTTTAGAACTTGTTTCTTTTACGATATTGGAAAAATTTTAAATGTACATAAACACAGCTTAAAATAAAGTTATTCTTCCTTTTACTCTCAGCCCTCTAGCTGATAGACAGCCATTCTCTCTCTTGCTCTCCCCTCCTCCCTATGAACGATACAAAGTCCCTACTCCAATCAGCAAACATTCATTTTCCCTGTTACTCTTCCCTCCTCTCTAAGATCGATACATAGTCCTCACAATTGTTCAGCTGAAAAAGTGGGCACAAAAAATGTGTCCATTTTAGCATGTATTGTCATCTTATGGTACCATGTCTTATTTTTGCTAATCATTTTTATACTTTTCACTGGCATACAATGGCGTATCCTTGCTCCTCCGAATATAGTACTATCATAAATCTTGAAAAACTACTCACTTCTAAATCGTTTGTGATTTCTTATGTTTAACATTAGTGCAAATGCATGTTAATTTAGATATGTTGTTGTTTTCCTGGAGAAAAAAATGTGATTTACTTTTATGTGAATAAAAAATATGCAAATTCACCCATTATACAAAACAATTGCATATAGGTAAATTTCAAAATATTGCTTTCCTGACTACGTTTGGGACATAGGCCGCCAATGAAGACTCTCCAGGCATCTTGGTCCTGAGCCAATTCCACCAGCTGTTCCCATGTATGTCCAGTATAAACCCGACAAGACAAATACACAGAAACACCCAGGCTATGTGCTATAAGGGCTACCCCCCCCCACTTTAAACATAACTTCTGTTTAACCCATCACACTCTGATTTTACACCTGAAGAATGGATCAGCCAAACCATTGTGTTTACAACACAAATAATAAGAAGGAGTTCAATCATTCGAAGAACCATTTGAATATTGGATATTAGTTACATATTTTTATTTCCAATGTAAGGTCATTGTACATATGGGTATTGTAAGCACCTTAGACATTACAAAACCTATCAAATGTAGTCCTGGTCTGATAAAGTTCAAGTTCACATCTTCAAGTGCATAACTAATTCTGTGCATGGAAGTCGAGTGCAAACCAATTTACAGGAACACTTGGTAAGAATGGAACTCATTCCAGCCTCTGCTATTGTTATACACACAGGCACCCAGTCTTCTTTGTCATTCCTCCAGCCCCAGTCACTAGGAGATGGAATGGTCAAATGTCCAGATGTCACATGTATAGGCTGTTCTCTTCACATGCTGTATGACTGCATCCTACAGGAATAATTACATGCAGTGCCTTTAATGAGGTCAGGTAACAGTAATAATTATACGTTACAATGGTATATTATATTAAGTTACATGTACTGTAGTTGTGTTGTAAAAATAAAGTAAGAAACTTTTATATGTGGAACACATTTTGCAAATTACTAAAACATATTTGCAAGGTAAGGATTTTCTCCAATTTATAAATGAAATTCCAAGAGTAACTCCGCTGTGTTGGCAGTATATGTTCAAATGATCGGCTCTTCTTTATGAAGAACGATTGTCATACATCATTGACACTGTCTGCATTTGCCCCTCTGTCATATAGCAGAACTGTGTAGTGTTCAAGAGTTTTGAAGTGGACAGCCTCAGCAGTAACAGGATAGAAAGTGTTTTCTGCCATGAATAGAAATGTTTCTGTTACTGTCACCAAAACACTCCCAAGTTGACCATGCTGTCTTCTTTCCTTTTCCTCTGAATGCTGATGTTGTGTCAGTCCCAGTCAAACTGGGGAAAACAGGAAGTGCTATGGACTTGTTTCTGCCAAGTTTTGTGCAGATTGTTCTTATATCATACATCTTCCTCTACTTTCCAGTTCCAAAATCAACCACTACCTCCATCTCAGGGAATGTATCATTGAAGTTATAGAAGTGCCCAATAAGTAGAACCAGGACATGTGTTTGTGTCTGCAGTGAAGTGCATGGATCATGTGTGCCATTATGACACATCAGCTTTTTCATATGGTGAATCTTGTATTTCAAAACCTGGTCTTTTGTGTACTACAGATTCATGTTGGGTGATGTAGGTGTCTTGGTCTGGTAGGAATTCTGTCTTGCTAACTGTATGGCTGATAAAATCAAACTCTTCCTTGTTCTGAGAATTTCTTAAAAAGTGTTTGAAATGAGTTTTCTGTGGGATTTTTCTAGATCCTGATACTTTGATTCTACATCCTACTTCTCCAGTTCCATGGGTTCCACTTTTAATGCTTTACTTGAAGTAGAAATCTTGGACAATGTCCACATTTTGACAGTCTTCAGTTGTTGTTTGATGTGTTGCACAAACTCATTTGCATACTCTTGGAAGGTGTTCACTGTTGGGTGAATTGTGTGCAGTAGTAATTCACCATCTTCAATTGAGCAATCAAATATTTTGTCAACTTGACTCATTGGCTCAAAGAGTTTTAGTAGTTCTGACTTTGTTCCTGTTTCAAGTTGTCCAAAATCACAAATAGATGGTAGGGGTGGTTGATTTTCATGAGTGAAAAATTCAGCCATGTCTCCTTGTCTCTGCTGATTTGCAATAAACATCCTTGAACACTGTGCTACATTAGACTTCAGTGATGCAATTTGTTTCCCCAGTGATGTCTTTCTTTGGTTTTGATGTTTTGAACAATGGCAGAGAATTTTGTCCAATTGTTGATTGTACAGTTTTTTTCTCATTTGACCTTCCTCCTTGAAAGACTCATTGTAGCTGTTGCAGCACATCCTAACTTATTATCAGCAACCTTAAATAAATAAATATCTTGCTTCAGAGTGTTCTAGGTGTAGGAGGTTAGATAGTGTTTATAGAAAATGATTATTTCGCAAATAAATAACAGAGCAGTCCCTGATGTAGGGGGGATAAATCTTTATTGGTCACACGATTAAGCTAGTTGGTGAACAGCAGAGCCATGCCTAAGAATACACACAAAGCGTATTGATGCAGCATTAACAGATCATAACGATTCCTAAATTTCTTTTCATGGTGTTTGCGTGTTAATATATGGAAATAACCAAGGTGTTTATATTTGTAAACAGAAGTGAAGATAAACCTTGTGTTTGTTTGTACAAAAGGAGACAAATCAACACAGTGTTTGCTGATTTTGGTAACAAGGTAGAAAATTAAATACTTGTCAACAAATATCTGTCAGATCGGGTTATCGCTTCTGTACCTGAAGAAAAACCTTTGGGACCAGTTACAGAGAAAAGCATTGCCAAGTGAAAAACGTGTTCCTGTGAAAATTGAAGGGCGTGCCGATTAGAGCAATGTAGCCACAGGTGAAAAGAAAAAAAGGGGCATTGCCTAGTGAGAATGTAGCTGCACGTGCTGCCTGCATATCTCAAGCATTCGTCAGATGTAACATTGCAAACTTCAATCGTCCAACCAAGACAATAAACAGGCGGTGCTGCAGACAAGATGGAGGCAATGTTGCCATGCCCTTGGACAATTCAGTTTGCAAAAAGTTATAATGTTGGGATACCAGGTCAGACTGTATCTTTAAGCTTGGAAATATAGTTTCTTTTCTAGTTGATGTTGTATTAATATTTTTGGCAAGTCAATCTCACATTAAAAAAAAAAAGAAAAAAGCTTTTAGGCAAAAATGTTTTTTTTTTTAAGGGAGAAACAAAAAAAGGCAGAGTAAAGTCAAAAAAGAAAAAAAAGAGTCTAAAAAAAAAGGGTAAAATAAAGTAAAAAAAAGGGTTTTAAAAAAATGCTTGAACACCAAAGAAAAAGATGCAAGATCAAGAGTCAGAAGGGATAGTCAGCTAAAAAGTTATATATCATTAAGAAAGATGTAACAGCATGTTTGGCTAAAAAAAAGGTGCTGAAATAAAAAGGGAAATGGAAATCTTCACCCTGGAAGAGAGGATAAAAATGCTGGAAAATCAAAGGGACCTTTTAGTTATAGAGGCTGAATACAATGCGTATGCTGAAGAGGAATCAAAATTGAAGGCTGAATTAGGAGATACTGAAGTAATAAGCACTTTGCCTCCAAATCAGCTTCCAATCCAGCCTAACAGCATCTCATTCACCCAAGTTCCCAAAAGCACTTCAGTTCCTCCTCGCTTTGAAAGTAAACTACAGGCAAAAGCAAACAAAGCCTCGCCGGTTCAAGCCTTAAAAGAATCCCTGCTAATGACTAGACTTCGGGCACCAGAGCCACTAATGTTGCATATTCTTCAAATGATGAACAAAATGCGAAGGGAACAAATTCAAAAGGAGAAATGTAACAACAGCATTAGGAAAGAACCTCCCCACGTGAGTTCTTTGCCTTTGCAATTGGCAAGTGCAAAACATTATCAACAGCATTATGAAAGAGAAACCTTCAAGTACCTATTCAGGATTTTAAAGAAACAGTGAGTGTGACTTCAAAGAGTTTTGTTCCTCCAGTGCAACAAAACTTCAGTAAAATTCGGGTTGAGCCTCAATTTGTCAATAACGCTGTCCAGAAAATTGAGCTTGATGTCTCTAGAGATGATTCTGAGGTGGAACTGTCTGTCGATGAAGACAATCAAGATGATCAGAAAGATGAAGAACCTAGTCGTTTGAAGTCCATCGCTATACGTGTGAGCAACACTGTTGTGAATTGGAAAAACAATTAACAGCAAATACTAATTTGGAGGCTGAAAACAAATCATCAGCTGAACTAAAAGAAAAACCTCATGATTTAGAGAATTAACGAGATTAAATAAAAATAGCCATGTGTATAGTGAATCTTCAAAACATCTTACCAAAACAAAGGAACATGAAGAATTATCAAAGAAAATCTCTAGAGAAAATCAAGCCAAATGTGAGGCTCTGACTGAAGTAAAAGAAATTATCAACCAAGATGTTGTTGCTAAGTACCAAAAAGAAATATTTATACTAAAAACTTAATACCTCAATAACAAGTTAGAAAAGATTAAGGACCAACAAAATATTTTAAAGCACAAGACAACTCAGTTTTTACAGGTTTATTCTAAATTTGATGCTAAAACAGAAGCAGTCAAACTCAAAAGTGTTAGATATCTATGTGTGAAACTAGCGCACATGAATAGGTTTTTATATCTGCATATGAAACCAGCACAAAGGAATTGTTTGTCCAAATAAACAAACAGTTCCGTAACTAACACACTTGTGTCCAGTTGTTCTTTTTTAACGTACCGACTGATTTCCCATCCATTGAAATCTGCCTAATATATAACAAAAAGAGAATGATGAATCCCATAACAAGGTCAACAGTAAGCAGATAAATAAGAAAAATAAAAGAAGGAAAGAACATATAACTGAAGACACTTTGAAACAATCTAAGGAAGTTGAGAAAAGTAGTTTATACAACAAATATAAGCCAAAGTAAATCTATAAACAGGACCCAACCAAAGAGAATTGGACCCCCTCTCCCCCAAATGAATGAACTTTCATAAGACCTCAATTAATGCATTTTCTGAAAGAGCATGGATTGAGGAACTTAATATTTTTTTTTAATAGCCCAAAAGAATGAAAGTTATACAAAACAAAGTTTCTGAATTTGAAAGTAATTTTTGAATTTGAATTCCAGTACTGTTGTATGTAAAAGAGAAATTAATGTAAAAATAATTCAAACGTAGTGTAACAGTACAACTTTATTTGCATTTATATGCCTGTGTTTCTTCTACATTATTTCAACCTTTTTGGTTAAAATTGTTACTTAGACTAAAGTTGACCAACACTAACTAAAAATGCAAATATTGAAAATATTGTGCTCATCAAACCCCAAAAAAGTTTCCTTTCATTTAAGATTGTTTCAAAGACAAAACTAGGTAAATTTGTGTAGTAAACATCTTGGAACAAAATAGTGTCATATGACTGATTGCCCTACTTTTAGATGAATAAGAATTGAGAATTATTCAACATGATTCCATGCAAGAAGATTATAGTAGGGGACATTTAATATAGAAAAAGCTAAAACAGACTTTTAGAATATTCCACAAAGTTACAAAGAAAACACTAAAATTGTTGTGGAAGAATTTAATTACACATGTTAAGTTAATACTAAATGTAGCACCAAGAAGAATTGTCCAAATTGAAAAGGAAAAAAGAAATTGGTTAAATGCATATAGTTTGGTAATTGTAAAATATACTACATAATTAAAATCACAGACCAGTTTTAGATATAGTTCTAATTAGCAAACTAATTGAGAAAGTAGTATTGGTGAGATTGAACACTCACGAACAAGCTAATGGGTTGCAGTGTCTTCATCAGCACGGATATAAAAGGTTTCATAGTACCAAAACTTTGCTATTAAGGGTTGTCAATGATGTACTCATGGGTTTTGAAAGTAATAGTGCAACTATTTTATTGCTTTTGGATCTAAGTCCTGCTTTTGACACTGTGGACATTAATAAGCTTATAACCATTTTAGACAAAGAATTTGGCATCAGGGGCACAACATTGAAGTGGTTTCAGTCCTTTTTTATTGGTAGAAAACAACATGTTCTAATTAACGATTCACTATCTGATTATATAAATGTTTTGTTTGGGGTTTCCCAGGGCTCAGTTCTCAGTCCTGTTCTATTTCATATTTACAATAGATCTCTATATAAAGTAATAGAATGTGCAAGTTTCTCCACTGGTGGATATGTTGATGACAGCAATGCCAGACACACCTTCACACTTATGGATCAGATCACTAAATGGATGAATGCCTTCTTTCTCAAGATCAATCCTGATAAAACATTATATTATTTACTCCAGGTGCTAAGAATGTTCAAACCATCAACAACATAATTCTTAATAATGGTGACTACATACGTTTTTCTGACTGGGTAAAAGATCTTGGGGCCTATCTGGATAAATCTCTAAACTTAGAAATGCATGTTAATAATGTGGTCTCCCACTGTTATAAATTAATTAGAAACTTACTTTCCAACAATGAAACTGAGCAGCTGGTTCACTCTATTATTACCAGTAGATTAGACTATTGTAATTCACTTTTCTTTGGCTTGAATCAATCACAAATTAACAAACTACAAAAAGTTCAAAATGCTCTGCTTGGTTAGTTTTGAAAAGTAGGAAATGCGAGTCAATTCGAACATTATCGGCCTACATTGGCTTAGGATAGAAGAAAGAGTTGTGTTCAAAATTTTAATTACAATATTCAAATGTCTGCATGATATGTGCCCCTATGAACTCTGTGCTCTTATTAACATCCGATGTTTAGATGGTTTGATTTTAGAACTTGTCTTTATGAATATGACTCATGGGTGCAGGAGTTTCAGCTATATAGCACCCAGACTTTGGAATCAATTACCCTATGATATCTGGAACACACATACATTACCAAGCTTTAAATCAAAAATAAAAATGTTCTTGTTTCAAGACTTTCATAATTATATGAACTCAGTAAATAAATACACTTCATAACTGTAGCTCCTGCCTTGTGTTTTGTAAAACAACTTTATTGACAAGTTGCACTTTCTTCTTACTCTTCTTAATAGGCCTTATATCTTTACTGCAATTGATTGCACATGCTTTCAAGCATGTTGGTCCAGTGAGGACTTAAGTATTAAGGTTCCCAAGAAAGGGTGTATTAATAATTATACACAGTTGAGTGATCCTAAAAATTGTAATAATCCTTCAGACTAAAAAGGAATTTTGAGAAAAATTTTGTCTTGTTAGTATAGATCAGTAAATATAGAACTTTATTGTAAAGCTTAAAATTCTAGAAAGATCAAATCAGGAAACATTGTGATAAAAAATTGGAAATGTAGTGTTCTAAAATATGTCAATGTTCTTATTTTGTATTATAAATTGAAAAAAAAAAGAAAAAGATGTTTCTGATACAAGTAGCAATTTTAATAAAACTTATTGTTTAAGTTCTCTCAACTTTAAACAAATACACAAAGGAAAACCCTGACACTTAAAGGGAGGTAATTACTGAGTATCTGCACACCTCATAATTCACTCTTTTGATGAACAGATTCTAAAGAGCATTGTCAAGCAAATACAAAATGTTTTCATAAGTTGACACAAAGAGTATTGATGCAGCATTAACAGATCATAACGATTCCTAAATTTCTTGATAGAAGATGCACATGCTTTTCATGGTGTTTGCATGTTAATATATGGTATGCTGTCTTCATATAAACAGAAGTGAAGATAAACCTTGTGTTTGTTTGTACAAAAGGAGACAAATCAACACAGTATTTGCTGATTTTGGTAACAAGGTAGAAAATTAAATACTTGTCAACAAACATCTGTCAGATCGCATTATCGTTTCTGTACCCAAAGAAAAACCTTTGGAAGCCAGTTATACTTATATTGCTTAAGTCCAATGTTCTTTACATTCTGGATAATTGTGATGACAGACTCATCAGTGCAAGAACATGTATTGGGCACAAGTAATTCTGGACATTTGTCTTCAAAAGGGTTGCCAAATTCAGCTTCAATTGTAGCCCAAAGATTCATACTTTGTGATGCAGCTCTTTCTTCGTGATGTTTGTAATCAGTACTAACATCTAAAGTGAAAACTGCTTCTTCAAACTTATGAATAGGCGTGCTTGCTCTGGCCCAGCTAACATCTAGCGATGAAATGTTTGTGGATTTTGGGTCAAACCTACAGCTCCCCCATCTCCTGTCACTTTGCAGTTCTCCTGTTCATGCGCCTGATCTATATAGGCATAAATGAAAAACATTTGCCTGATTTGTTTACAACCCAATTCCTTTCAAATTCAGACTTAGTTTTCTCAGGTAGGGACATCATAACCCTCAGGTGAACGCTTACCCATCTACTGTAATTATATGGTCAAAGCTAAAAAAAGAGCCACATTAAGTTTGAGAGAGCTGCTAACTAGAGATTGAAATTCTTCTCTCAATGTGCTCTGATGAAAATTAGAATTTGTAATTCTGTCTCCAGTATCATGTCCCAGAAGAGAAATGTTGGATATGAATTCATACTGTTTTTCCATTCCTAGAATGTTTCATTCATCTCAGCATGAATACAGGCTTACTGTTGAAGCTTTGCTAGAGCTAGAGCTGTCACCTGGTGAGCATGCCTGGTTCTTGTAGTGTATGCACACTGTAGTAATGCTTGTGCTTGGCCGCTTGTTGTTTTGTCTGCTTCAATGATTGCAGCACTCCATCCAGATCCTTCCAACAGGTCTCCCAAGGAATTCCACATTTCCTTTTCAAGATGAAGGCCACCAAACATTACTATAAACTTGTCTTCATAAATACCTCTGGGGAGCACCACTGAATTTGTTTTGCTACTGCAAATATTGGACAATCACATTGTTGCATAGCGGCTGTCCTGGACTTGAATAGAAAGGAAACTCGAAGACTTGCTTGTAAAAATATCTGGACATATTTTTATTACACAACATACATCTTTGTCGACCGGAGAGTGAAGAGTGGGAGAGAGATGATAAGGAGAACCGCCAGTCTGTCACCAACAGGGACAGCGGTCTTGTGCCTTTCGGATCTGCTGATGTCTGCGTCTTCTTTTAGTGTCGAGATTTCTGTTCGCTCTGTTCGCTGTTCTTGGTCTGCTTTATAGTTTCTCTAAGGCCTACGTGGTGTGAATCACGGTGTCAATCACCGGTTCCCATTTCCTGTTTTGAACACTGACAATATTTAGACAATATACCTATTTCCTGAGGTGACTGGGTTCACTTACATTTCCGCCCAGGTGTCCGCAAACGCATATCATAACATTCCTCCTCTCCATATTTTTCCAAATATACACCCATGGATATTTTTCCAGCATCTCTCTCTCCCTCTCTCTCTCTCTCCTTGACTCTCCACAACAAAAAACAAAACAAAAACACAAAAAAACAACAGTCCTCACCCATGATCAATTTGACACAAAAATAAAATCGGGTTCTGAAAAAAAAATTGGTTAAACAAAAATCAGTACATTAGTTCTTTATAGTTTATCCTTTTTTTTCTTTTCTTTTATCATTTTCTTACATCCTAAACTTATTCCTCAACCATTCTTTCTTCCACAACTTAAATATATGTGTAATTTTGCTACTACAAGGTACAAGACCACTCTCTGTGCCCATAGTAAAAAGAAATCCTAGATTTTCTTCCATGATCCATATCCTCACAGTGCTATCCTCTTGCCCTAAAATCCCATGTTATTCTTTTTAGGCTCTGCTAGCCTCAACACCAAATAACATCTTATGTCCCCAGACAGGTAGTTCTCCTAGAATCTACAAGCGAATTCGCTCCCCACATTTCTTTGGGCTCTCTCAAACTTTGTGTCGGCACATAACTTCAAGTCATAAGCGAGATTGCGCTCCCAGTATTTGACTGAACACTGAAAATTTGTCAAAAATTCCACTAAATATATTAGCACAGAAAAAAAATCCTGCCCCTGCAGCAAACAAA
>VCCN01001294.1:5473887-5484719 GCA_006491835.1 Architeuthis dux
TCTATGCGTTTATTTTGTCCAGACAGTTAAATGCAGTCCCTACATTAATCTGATATTAATCTGATACGAACAGATACTACAATTATTCCAGGGGTGATTAAAGCATAACAAATTGAACATTTTGAATTTAATTCACAGAATTGACAGTTAAGTTGTTAATTTTTCGAAACTGTCAAAACCAATGACGAAGAGGTCTGTATGTGTGGTTTAGTTATGAAAAATAATGGTCTAGTTTAGTTTGACATTTTTGGGAAGGGATTAAATTTTGGGGCGGATCCAGGAATTTCTTTTCGATTAAGTTAGTGTACGGCGTAGGCAGAGGTATGCGCTCTCTGAGTACTTTCTAGTTTAGTTTATGTTGCTTGGGGGTGAATTGCGAACTGTTTGTTTACAAAAAAACATCATTTATGTTGCTATAAAATTCATATAGCACCTTTTTGGTGGTTTTTGGCCATTTCTGAAAATATCTTTTGAGTGGACAACACTGCACCGGGGACGTATCAGATATTAATCTGATAAGAACAGATACTACACAGTACACTATTTTATTTTGTAACTTTGTAATTTGTTATTGTTATATAATTTAACTCGTTTCTCGAAACCGAAAGTGAGCGATTCCCTTTCATAACTGAAGAGTTCCCGCCCGAGACATGGAAGGCTGCTAAATTTCCAAAAAGAGCGTGGTACCCCCTACACACTTACGCTCACATACCACATGCATACATACCGTTTACAGGTATGTACGCAAGTGTATGTTTGCGTTTGTGGCATGAATGTGTATTGCATCACTTTTGTTTGTCGGCTCTTCGTTGACTATGCGCTGACAGGCTGCCATACGCGTGTTCGTTTGCAACTAAAGTGACCATCAACCCCAACACGACATATTGCTAATGGCTACGTCTCGTTTCTATTGATTGAGTGACTAACCAGACCTGTTTGTTTGATTAAATTAAATCGTTCGCTCGATTTTTTTCTTCCAATGTTTTTAATCTGTTCACTTTAAAGGAATAAACGTTTTTTTTAAATGTTTGTTGAAAAAAGGCAAGAAGAAATGAAGACCCGTTGCCGGGGGGGGCTGTCCCTTCCTTGAAATCACTTGCCCCCTCCCCGGTGAATATGATGGGAATAATTTATGTGCTAATTTTTACAACATAAACCATTTTTACGACACATCTCCAGCGCTTGGAACTTAAGATCCTTCTTTCATCATACACTCACAAATTAGCGCAGTCGTGAAACATTTTGGCCATTTTTTGGCTTGTTTTTGAACATTTTTACTATTTTTAGTATCTTTTTTGGTGTGTTTTGGCCATTTTTGGCTATTTTTTTTAGCAACTGAGCACTTCTACTCTCGGTCCCCCGGACTTGCGCTAGATTCAGCGCATTTCCCTTTTTTGGCAGGACAAAAAGTGCTAAATTAGCGTTTGCGCCTAAAACATTTTGGCCGTTTTCAGCCATTTTCTCGATATTCTTGACCATTTCAAGCGTCTTTTTGGGGCATTTATGGCTATTTTAAAAGATTTTTTGTGTTAGCAACACCGAGTATTTGGTCACGTCTTTCCGTCTGTCCGTTTGTCTATCTATCTGCCTGTCTGTCCAGTCCACACAATGTCTCCAAAAGGAGTGGTTAAATTGGGGCGGATCCAGGAATTTATTTTCGATTTAGAGATATTTTCCCATGCTTCTATACATTTCATTTTCTGTATTCGCTCATGTCTGGCCACACAAGTTCTCAATGAAATGTTGTGCAAGTGTGGGTCTTGGGCTAGGGAAGAAGTAAGAAGTGATTAAATTTGGGGGCGGATCCAGGAATTCATATACAATTAATATTGAGAATTTGACATTATAAAGGCAAAATATTTCAATTTCTAAAAATCGACGTTCGTTATGAAAAACAAACGAAAACGATGTTTTTGTTTTAAAAATAAAGAAAAAAAACTTCTAACAAGTTAACATTTAAATTTTAAAACGGGAAGTTACGTATCGAAGGCTCTACATCGGGGACGTATCAGATATTAATCTGATAAGAACAGATATTACACTGTTATTTTGTAATTTTGTTCCTATTTATCCCAGGGGCCGCGGGCCAATATTTTTCCAGGGGTGACTAAAGCTAGTCTGTACTATGATCATTCATTATGAGGCCCCAATCATTATGCCCCCCCCCCCCGAGAACAGGATGTTTCTGTTTCTAGGAAACATTTGGTTTCTCAGAAATTCACAAGTTATTCTTCGAAACTGAAAGTGAGCGATTCCATTTCATAACTGAAGAGAGTTAATGTCCAAAATGAGGGTTGAGCTTAAGTAGACTAAGCAGTTCAAGCATATGTTGTGCATCCCCCGGACAATATTGGATTCGACTGCAAGAACTATACGAATTGAAAATATAACTTCATTCAAACAGTTAAATGCAGTCCCTACATCGGGGACATATCTGATATTAATCTGATACGAACAGATACTACAATTTTCCAGGAGTGATTAAAGCATAACAAAATTGAACATTTTGAATTTAATTCACAGAATTGACAGTTAAGTTGTTAATTTTTCGAAACTGTCAAACAAAACCAATGATGAAGAGGTCTGTATGTGTGGTTTAGTTATGAAAAATAATGGTCTAGTTTAGTTTGACATTTTTTGGAAGTGATTAAATTTTGGGGCGGATCCAGGAATTTCTTTTCGATTAAGTTAATGTACGGCGTAGGCAGAGGTATGCGCTCTCTAAGTGCTTTCTAGTTTATGTTGCTTGATTGCTAGGGTGTGAAATGCGAACTGTTTGTTTAAAAAAAATTATTATTTATGTTGCTATAAAATGTATATACAATTAATATTGAGAATTTGACATTATAATATTCCAATTTCTAAAATATTTTTATTTCTAAAAATCGACGTTCGTTATGAAAAACAAACGAAAACGATGTTTTTGTTTTAAAAATAAAGAAAAAAAACTTCTAACAAGTTAACAACATTTAAATTTTAAAACGGGAAGTTACGTATCGAAGGCTCTACATCGGGGACGTATCAGATATTAATCTGATAAGAACAGATACTACACTATGTTATTTTTTAATTTTGTTCCTATTTTATCCCAGGGGCCACAGGCCAATATTTTTCCAGGGGTGACTAAAGCTAGTCTGTACTATGATCATTCATTATGAGGCCCCAATCATTATGCCCCCCCCCCCGAGAACAGGATGTTTCTGTTTCTAGGAAACATTTGGTTTCTCAGAAATTCACAAGTTATTCTTCGAAACTGAAAGTGAGCGATTCCATTTCATAACTGAAGAGAGTTAATGTCCAAAATGAGGGTTGAGCTTAAGTAGACTAAGCAGTTCAAGCATATGTTGTGCATCCCCCGGACAATATTGGATTCGACTGCAAGAACTATACGAATTGAAAATATAACTTTGATTCAGAACTGTGACGCAGTTTGCAGCCGAAAGGTAGGAAAATATTTATTTATTGTATAATGAATTATCTATGCGTTTATTTTGTCCAGACAGTTAAATGCAGTCCCTATATTAATCTGATACGAACAGATACTACAATTTTCCAGGGGTGATTAAAGCATAATAAAATTGAACATTTTGAATTTAATTCACAGAATTGACAGTTAAGTTGTTAATTTTTCGAAACTGTCAAACAAAACCAATGATGAAGAGGTCTGTATGTATGGTTTAGTTATGAAAAATAATGGTCTAGTTTAGTTTGACATTTTTTGGTTTATGCTCAATATAATTTTTTAGAAGTGATTAAATTTTGGGGCGGATCCAGGAATTTCTTTTCGATTAAGTTAGTGTACGGCGTAGGCAGAGATATTAATCCGATAGGAACAGATACTACACTATGTTATTTATTTTTCCAGGCGTGGCTAAAGCAGGTGCCCAACATTACGTGACCCCCCCCCCCCCGTCATATTGTTATATAATTTAACTCGTTTCTCGAAACCGAAAGTGAGTGATTCCATTTCATAACTGAAGAGTTCCACGCCCGGGCCATGGAGGCTGCTAAATTAGCAAAACTCTGAGCTTCGGGCGTGGGAGTTTAGCTTTGGACTTTCATAGAAATTCATAGAGAACTTTAGGAGGTATTCTGTGGACAGACATGAACTTTTGCCGGTATTATGTTGTGCGCATATATATCTACGACGTAGGGGAGGTACTTGTGCATGGATCTGCACCAAAATTTAATCAGTTCTTCCGTAGCCTATTGTACTTCACTCTTCCACAAAATCTGATTGAAATTCATTAATAACTTTTGGGAATCTAGGACAAGTCGGCCCGGACCGTTCGGACCTGGACAAGTCGGCCCGGACCGTTCGGACCTGGACAAGTCGGCCGCGTTTCGTTTTTAAAGTCGGGATTTAAAACGAAATAGAATCAAAATATATAAATCTAATGCAAATAAGGTTAATTCATATTTGTTGTTTTATGTTTAGTGTTTTATCTTTTTCAACTTTTTATAGGTAGTCTTTGTTTATTTTCTCGAGTAATGTTATTTAAAATGTTTTCCATTTTCATAAAAAAATACGGATGCGCAAAATAGATCAAATTTGATTATAAAATAAAGTTGGTGCAGCACGAAAGTTTTAATTTACGTTTTAAAATGGAGTGTCGAAATTGCGCAGAAATACGTCACTTATTTCTGCGCACTTTGTGACTTACCGAAAAAGATAAGCCCTGTCAAAAAATAGCACTTGCTGCTAATAGACTATTAAGGAAGTCAGTACTTGTCAGTAAACCAGGAGTAGCAGATGGCTGACTGTGAAATTATTACAGCAGTTTTGTTCTGTTATGTCCATCCGTAGAAAAATATTGGCCAATTAAATCACAAACAAAAAAAATAATCAAAAGAATTCTCGATGGTTTCAGTTTTCATTTTATTTTACATATCTTTACTTACCCTTTCAGTACATCATGTGAGAACAGAATGGAACCCTTGGCAACAGAAACAGAGTAAAAATTGAATTTTCAAAAATCATTTAAAATCAGTAAACATTTTAAAATTCTCTATAAAAAAGATTGGATGATATCACTGACAAGCACCCCAAAGTTTTGCAAATCTAAAAGGATGTTTTTTTACTTGACGTCACTGAAACGTCAGCAGCGTTAGTTACCAAGTTAAACAAAGTCTGCGTGTTAATATTGAAAATAGAGATTGAAAGTAGAAAATACTCGCCTGAACTGGTGTCGCTACTCTGTATCTGATAGTTTTTTTTTCCTTTTTTTAAACTAACAAACCTTCAAAGTTATTAAGTGACATTCTTCCGAATTTCAATGTTGTTTCGAAGTTACTAAGATATTTTCTTTTGAAAACATTAAAAACTATTTATTTGATGTTGTTTCGAAGTTACTAAGATATTTTCTTCCGAAAACATTAAAAACTATTTATTCGAGAAATCATTTAGATTGTTTATAGTTTTTTTTCCTTTTTTAAACTAACAAACTTTCAAAGTTATTAAGCGACATTCTTCCGAAAAAATTAAAAACTATTTATTTGATAAATCATTTAGATTGTTTATAGTTTGTTTTCTTTTTTTAAACAAACCTTCGACTTTTTTTGGTGCTTTCAAAATTCAATCTAAGTATCTTTTTGTGCTTATTGCTCATTTGTGATTATTAGAGTTTAAATTTACAATCAGTCAATAGTTGTATTCTTAGTGTAATCGTTAGCGTATCTGACTGCCAACTCCTATGACGCGAGTTCAAACCACGTCAGATCTTCTGTGTTGTTTTTTGTTCTGATAAAATTAAAACCTATTGTTTGTGCTTTTAATCTAAGTATCTTTTTGAGTTTAAATGCTTTGTTGACGTTATCAGCAGCTTGAGCAGCATTATGTCCTATTTTGAATTTGGACTTGAAAATTATTCTAACTTCTTTGGTAGAAGACACCATAACTGTTAAGGGCTCCAAAAATCCCAGTAGTAATGAATTAAATCCCTATTTACATTGAATCAACAAAAATATGCAATTACATTAGTAAATCTTTCATTTATAGCATTATTTTATATGATGTAAAAAAAGGGTGACTTTAAAAGATGCCTAATCTTGTCTGAACATGTCCGATCACATCCGGTTAATACCTGATCCAGTCCTGACTGACAAAGAGTATGTGTGAAACTGCCAGGGTGGTATGCGGGCCTGTCAGAACCCTAAAACCCTATTGCGGTGATTACAAAAAGATGCCCGAATATAACCAATCGGGTCCAATCACATTCGATCAATACCCGATTCAGTTCTGACTGACATGGAATGTGTATGAACTTGCCTGGGCGGTACGTGGGCCTGTCCGGAACCTAAAAACCCGATTGCAATGATTACTAAAAGATGCTCAAACACAACCAATTGGGCCTGATCAGACCCGATCAATACCCTATCCAGTCCTGACTTACAAGGAGTGTGTGTGATCCTATCCAGGTCCTAAGATATTATTCTGGGACTGACCGGGAGTGTGCATGGATCTGGCCTAGAAATTCCAATGCCCAGGCACAGACGGACGGATGCTATTGCTAAACATATTTTGGTGGTCGAATATTGAAATCTAATGTATTTATTAGTCCGAGCACTAAAAGATGAAAAAAAATTCTAACATTTATTTCCAACAAACTTTAAAAACATATGTTAATGTTATCAGTCAGTTGGAAACCCAGTTGAACCTCTTTAAAAAATAAGTTGTTGAGGTTTTTGTATTTTTGGCATCCTTAGGATCACTAATCAACATTTCTGGATGATAACATAAAAAATAGGAGGTAGCAATTTTTTTATTTGCATTTTTCCAGACCCAAATTTATGACGTCATCATTTCCAGTAATTTCTCATATTTATCACATAGCCAGGTGCATTTATGAAAAAAACCCACCTTACCCCCCAAACAAGGTTTCTCAACGTTTCATTCTGGTATCAGGTGTGCTCAATAATATACTAGAAGTCTATCACAGTCTGACCAGAGGAAAGGTATAATTCTCAAGATGGTGTCCAAGTTGACTGCCAAATCAGTTGGCTGCATTTATGAAATAAACCCACCCTACACCCCAAAAGAAAATCACAACAAAAGTTTTCTCAATGGTTTTTTGTAGTATCAGGTGTACTCAATGACATACTAAAAGTCTACTACAGTCTGACCATTGGAAAGGTATAATTTTGAAGATGGCATACAAAGGCCTTATTACAGACATATTTCATGAGTTATAAATGTTTTCATACAGCAGTACACACTATATAGGCAAATTCCTGAGTCCACCCCAAAATTTAATAATTTCTTCCTTACTACACGGCGCATCTTTCCACTTCTTATGGAAGAGTAAGTCACGTGGTTAAAAAGAGTTGATTAAGATTTGGGGCGGACCCAGGATTTTGTCTTTGATTGAAAGATATTATTTAATTTTTTAATCACTGCTATCCACAACACTGGTTTATTGGTGGGTTTAGGTTATTCATGTGTTCTGATATATGTATCTATGTGTCCGGATTTCGTCCAGCCATAACCGTTCATAATAGAAACTTGAAATTTTGCACACACACTCCTCAATGATTAGGGAAAATGTTTTTTTTTTTCTTTTTTGAAATTTCCCCTCCAAAATAGGTTTTTAGACCGAGGTTCAATATACAATGTAAGTTTATGCTAAATATCGTCACTAGTTTGTGCCCGCTTGTTTTTTGAAAATTCAGACCTTTTTTAGTGATCACAGCCCAACAAAAGGCGAGAGAAGTAACTTATTCATTGATCACCACTTTTTCCAACTTTTTAATCGATCACCCCCAACAAATCATATATTGCGCTAATTCATAATTTTCCATGGAATGCTAGTTTCTTCTTCATACATTTCTGTATTCATTCATGTCTGTCCACACAGTATCTCCGAAAGTTCCCAATGAAATTTTGTGGAAAGGTGGGTTATGGCAGGAAGAAGTAGGCAAGTGTGAAGGGGTGCAAAATTCCTTTGGCCAAAGATACCAGCAACATGGGCAGTCATCCAGGTCGCCAAGTGCTAGGGGCGCCTGTCATTTGTGACAGTAGGACTTTCCAATTGAAAAGAACATGGGGAAATGGGAAAATAAGAAAATTCCCATATGTGATGTCTGTGCCTTCACAATAGCTCGGGCCTGGTTTGGAAGATAAGTGGGGTGAGGTGAAATCACAAGGGAATTTCTGAGCTATGTTTTACGATCCAGATCATATTTGCAATAAAGTATTCCTGGCTTTTTTCTTGGCTTGACTGTCACCGAAGAAGTGGCCAATGAAAGTTGAAACAATCAGAATAACAGAACTGGTGCCTTTTTATCTCAACCATTTAGTTTTGAACACCAGAAAAGTTTTCAGCCCAAACCTTTGAAGAGATAGAGACAGTTGTCCGTAAGTGTCAGTCCGCTGGTCAAAAAACTCCTAGGTCTAAAGCTTAAGGTAAATAATCATCTATTCTGTTATAAAGGGAGAGAGGAGAACAGATTCAGTGGCCTAGGATTCTTAGTCAATAGTAACATTGCAGGCAATGTTATAAGTTTTCACAGCATATCAGACAATAGCTAGGATAATAGTTAGACTAAGCAAAAGATACACACTAAAGGTAATCCACGTTTATGTGCCAACTTTGAAACATTCTGACCAGGAGATTGAAGAGTTCTATAATGACATCAGTAAGATAATGGAAAGAGAGAAGACTAACTACACAATAGTTAGGGGAGACTTTAATGCTAAAGTAGGTAAAGGAAAAGTTGGGGAATCTAGTGTAGGAAAATAGGGAATAGGCCAGAGAAAACGAGACAAGAATTTCACAGAGAGATACGGATTAACGATAACTAATACATTCTTTCAAAAACGAGACGGTTATAAGTGGACTTTGAAAAGTCCAAATGGTATAACAAAACAAAAAACGAAATTGACTTTACAATAGCTGACAAGATCAATGACATTAAAAACATTACCGTTTTAAACAAAATAGACATAGAATGGTAGGATGCAGAAATAAATTTAACTTTAAAACTGAAAGGAATAAAATGATTCTTAAGAAGAAGAAATACCATAATAAGATAGAGATAGAACATTAGCAACTTTAGGGTAGTGATAGAGAACAGATTTCAGGCCTTGTGGAATAGCGACAGTGACATAGAAGAGAAGAGTAATAGCCTGACAAATATTATTAAAGAAGCAGCAGAGATGTAGGCAATACAAACGTAAACAATAACACACGAAAACAACATTAAAACTAATCAAAAAGTGAAGAAATATGGAGATAAAAACTAAAACAAAAAAGCAGAACTTAAATTAATAAACAAAAAAACGAGAAAAGAAAGAAAAACATGAAAAGGATAGTAGAGGCTATCAGAAAGGGGAAGAATTTAAAAATACATCCAATCCACAGATCATACTGGCAAGCAACAGATGCTTGCATTAAAGGATAAAAATGGCAAAATTATCAAAAATAGGGACAAGTTGTCAAAAGTAACTAGAATACTATGAAAATGTGTACGCTTCAAAAATAGAAATACCACAAACTAATAAACCTAGATACTAGTAATATCCAACACATAACAGCAGATGAAGTAGTGGTTGCATAACGACATACCTTCTAGAAGATGCAGGAAAGATCTTGTACAGAGGACTAGCACAGCTATTCACACAGTGTAGGAATACTGATCCTACTTCACAAGAAAGGATATAACCGCAACATTGGCAACTAATGCCCTATTACACTATTACCTAACATATATAAATTATTCACATTATACCCACAAACAGACTAACAGACACTCTAGATGAAAATCAACCACGCGTGCATGCAGGCTTCAGAAGAGACTATTCAACAATAGATTACGTACATGCAATAAATCAACTAATCGAAAAGTCCTTAGAATACAACAAACCACTTTGTTTGGCCTTACAAACAAGATAAAGATAGCAAAAGGAGTAAGACAAGGGGATACAATATCATCTAAACTATTTACAGTGAGCCTTGAAAACATCTTTTGGAAAACTCATTGGGTATGGAATGGGAATAAGCATAGATGGAGAATACTTGAACCACTTGATATTCGCTGATGATGTTTCCATGACGTCAGAAGCATGGGAGGAATTACAAAACATGTTGACGAATCTAAAAGTAGGCTTAAAGATGGACAGAACAAAAACAAAAGTAATGTTCAACGATAAAGTCTCCAAAAAGGTCATAAAGATAGAGGGAGATGCTCTAGAAGAGGTTGATGAATACATCTACCTAGGACAGGTAATAAAGTTAGAGAAAGACGAAATAAAACAATGCATAACGATAGGTTGGAAAGCATTTGGCATGAATAGAGACATTTTGAAGAGCACCTTGCCACTGTGCTTAAAGCATAAAGTATACAATGGTTGCATAATACCAGCATGACTTACGGATGCAAAACATGGAAATTAACAAAACAAACTGAAAACCAACTTAGAATCATACAGAGAGCCATGGAAAGAGCAATGCTAGGGATAACTCTAAGAGATAGAACATGGATCAGAGAGAGGACTAGAGTGATGGATATTATACAAATAATTAAGCAGCAAAAATGGTGATGGGCTGGTCACCTAGCAAGAAGAGATGGCAATAGATGGGGCAAAATACTAACCGATTGATGCCCATAGGACAGTTAAACGCAGTAAGAAAAGACCATACACAAGATGGAGGGATGAGATAGAAAGGTTTGCCGGTAAGATGTAGCAGAGGTTAGCATAATCTAGGTCGTCATGGAATGATATGATAATTATAAAGACGTTTATTAGTTGACAACCTATATTTGCCTGGCGCCGGTGTGAACAGCGTAAATGGGAATAAAGAAACAAGCTCTGTGCGGGGATCGAACCCACGTCC
>VCCN01001294.1:5484763-5495382 GCA_006491835.1 Architeuthis dux
GTTTAAAATGATTTTATTTCATTTTTGTGTTACTAACTAGTTTCAGCCTTAGGCCATCATCAGAGTGGAAAAATGGGTGAATGAAAGTTGGGTTGGAGTTAGATTTCAAAAGCTATAGAAAAAATAGTGTGTGATGGTGACAAAGGGAATGTACTGGATATATATATATATATGTGTGTGTGTGTTTGTGTACGTGTTTGCATTTGTGCTGAATTCTTGAGCCATTGGCTGAAAGCTCCAGTGATCAAAATGAAAATATGGTTTCATGATTGGGTGGTGCAACAGAAAGTTGAAAAATATTTTCCCAGGTCATTACTTTAATCCCTTTTTCCCCTGTTTTTTCCTCCAGCGTTCCATTGCACCTTGAGATTGACATTTTCTTCAATTTTCTTCACAGTATATCAAAATGCCAGGTAAGTTAATTTATACTTTTTTTCTTTTTACTACTGACATTTGCACATGCTATACAATTTGTTTTTTCTGCTTGCCAAAAACAGTCAGATATACAGAGTATCTATAAAGTCCCTACTTTATGGACACCCTGTATAATAAGCTTTCCCACAACTTGGCTGGTAACAATTTTATCTAATACCCAGTTTCTTCTGTAAGTTTTAACATTCTTTTTTTACTATAATAATGGTCCCTACCCCCTTTCTTTTATATATATACTTCTGTGCATCGCTATAATCCAAGTTTATATAACCCTTCTGTTCTTCAAAAAAATACATGCTGTCAGGCTTGGAGGTGGCATAACTTTGGTATCAGAAGTGGGATACAAGGTGAAATAAGGATTTTAAGGACCATAAAATAACAGGCAGTGAATCAGCGAAATGAGAGACCCCTAAAGCAACATGTAGCAGGGTTAGTTGAAAATCAGAGCCCATGAGATCAACAAGTGTTTTGGAGATGGCAGTCTTCGAGGAAGAGGGTTCTATGTAGTCATACAGCAGTTTGGTCTAGTACTAATGAAAAGAAAAGCAGCAGACCTTCTTGTAACAAGTAGTGAGAGAGAGAAATGCAGAAAAGTGCAGGGACTTGCAATAACTGTTTTAAAAGAAAAATTGACTCTAAAAGTTGCAGACTCAAAGGCAAGTGTAGTTGAATCTCTGTTTTTCTTTGTTAACATTCTTCTTTTTACTGTAATAAATAAAGAATGTCCCTACCACCTTGCTTTCATGCATACTCTTATGTGTCTATTATTCAATTTTTCATCACCCTTCCTGTGATGACTTAAGCTTCGAAGGAATTCACAAAGTCAAAAAAGATATATAAAAGACAACCTACCTTTGTTTTCCTATGTGGAAACGCAAGGTGATCAGTCCGTTCTTTCAGTTCATCTGTTTCTTCTTAAGTATTAGCATTAGTTGGTGGCTTTAGTCCTGGTTAGTAGTTGAGACAATGGGGAGGAAAAGTATAATAGAGTGTGGTTAGCATTTAGAAGATCTAGCTGATCTTTAGATATGGCACTGATTTAGGTACAACCAGTCTTGTCCTGGAGTTAACTCTGACTGAGGGATTTTACCTAAAAGCGCAGAAAATCCAAACGTTGACATTCACGCCAAGGACAACTGTTGAGACAAGCAGGAAGTGCTTCTAAAAATAGCACAAGCCAACTCCTGTCATCTAGAGGTTATGACCCCTCCCATTGTTTACTAAACCCCAAATCTCAGCAGCAGCATAACATTGGTGTCAGAAGCGGGAAAAAAAATAATAATAAGAGGTATGGAAACAAGGGGCAAAAGAACTAAAGAAGAGGAATTTTCCTTAACAGATAATAGAATAACTGAAGAAACAAATTATGCAAATCCAACAGATTCAGGGAGAATGTGAAGGGGGCGATATGAAGCTCTGAATAACATCTATCAAGGGGAACGAAAATAATTAAAGAGCTTGAAGGTGTTGTCAGGAGACTAGAATACAGCCAGAAAGCTATTCGTGGAAAAATATGGCAGGAGAGAATGCAATATCAGCTAAGGGAGATAAGAGGTGATTGCTAAGGGAGATAAGAGGTGATTTAGAAGAGAGTTAAGCCCCTTGAAGATAACTTAATTAGGCTCTTGACAATCAATGATATCTTATGACCAAATCATGTTGAATATACCAATTCTCATATGATCACCAAAGTTAAGCAACGTCGAGCCTGGTCAGTACCTAGATGGGTAATTGCTTGTGAATACCAGGTGTAGTAAGTGGGAATTGTGAAGTGAATGACGCCACTTCGGTTGCTAGTCGCGTCTAAGTCTATTTCACATATCGCACACCAAGACAAAAGAATCTTGTGATGTGGGAAGCCCTGGCAGGGACGGCTGATGCTCTAGTCAGCATAATATATATATGGTTATCCAATTGGGTTTGCTTTTTTAGTAAGAATTATTGAACATGGCGGTAATCAGACTTTTAACCATCATTCTGATGTCTGTGGCTCTGAAGATTTTCATACCAACTTGTGCGTGAATGTTTTTCAGTGGTACGATGAGACTCACAACTGGCACCATTTTTGGCTGCAGAAGTTGCCAGAAAGGAGGTAGAGTGACTGCTGGATTCTCTGAGCATGTCTATCCTGCGCCGACATCTGAACGTTGTCTTCTCCATTTGCAACCACTTGTTTTATAGTTGCAGGGCTGCCAGATAGTTGTAGATATTTCTGGACATAACACACAAACAAAACGGGCCAAAAATTGCCAAAATTGTTTATAAAAGCAATTATTTTATTAATTTTTATTAGAAGTAGTATTGTAAATCATCATTATTAATCTTTTTTCATCGCAACTTTTACGATGACGGCCTGAAGCAACTGAAAAATTAAGATGAAGATAAATAGTAGTATGAAAAATAATTAATAATAATGATTGTTTATAAAACATTGTAATAATGCAGTACATACCAAAATTAAGAATTTATTAATAATACTACTGCAACAAAGTCAAAATGGCAAAAATTTAAATATAGCCAAGCCAAAAAGTTAATGGCCAAATGCTTTTTAAAAAAGCCAGATTTGTCAAATTTGGCCATAATATGGTCAAAATAGCAACCCTGATAGTCATTCTGCTATGAAATATAGTATGTACTGCAAAGTAAAAGATAATGCTTTAATAAATAGTTTTATATTTTGTTTACAAACTTATTCAGCAATAGAATGTACAACCGCAAATTAAAAAAATGATTTTAGTATTTTAATAAATAGTTTTATAGTTTGTTTACAAAATCATTATTCCCATAATTTCAATTTCTGTAATAAATCGTTTTAACTCCATATAGTTTGTTCTTGCGAACTATAAATTATCAAATTGAACTACAGAAGTAAATTAATTCACTAAAATAAATAACTTGTTTTAATTTCATAGTTTGTTTTTGTTGGTCCTCCTTGCGCTGAGATGCGCTCAGTTGCCCTTGCATCAAGCATTCAGATGTCGGCATGGGATAGACATGCGCAGAGATGTTGGGTTACACCTATTTACTCTTAGCTGGTAATCAGACTATAGTTCTTATTAAATAAGTTTGATTAGATTCTTCAGAACCAACTTAATTTCCGTAATAAAAATAATTTCACCAAATCAATGTTGCTATTCATCAGTTATGGGTATCTTGCATCCCCCACAAGGGCAAAATCTGACACAAGGTCTTAAATAATATGGGGCCCTACACACTTGTATGATTGGTATGTCCAGAAATTGCCCAGTCTCACCAGCTTTTGCCATAGGAATCAGGGTGTACTCCTAACCCTACTCCATTTGTACAATGGGGAGGTGCTGCCTGGGAGACCAGGAACTAAGCTTATACTTATTATTATTGTTTTCTGGCCTTAGTAATCCCTGGCTATGGAATTCATCAATCTTTCTTACTTATTCCGTAACCCTGTACAGGGTCATTGGGGCACCACAGATGATTACATCATGAGTGTGTCAAAGGTGAGATAGTCTAATGGAGCCCATTCCTTTTCAGGCTGGTTTGGAATCAGAGTTGTCTGTCTCCTAGACTGGATGCCAACCATAACAAGAGAGCCCAATCTGCCCTACTGTTTTACCCATAGTTGGGGTGGAGGAGAGATAGATTCATGCCTTTCCCAAGGAGGGCATTAGTGTGAAGTGAAGATGAACTCTCTCAGCTTGAGTTTGAACTCAGCGGTTCTATTCTCTGTGCCTTTAATCGGCCACTCCGCACCTCCACACTTTAATTATGATTGTGAATTAAGTTCAGATTTGGTAAAATATGGATAGCTCGATAAAAACATTGGAACACCATAATAGCATAATATGTACATTGCATGCCTTGTCTTGATTTTGAAATGTTTTTATTCTTTTAAGCATTACAAGAAAGCATTTTGCCGGGAGTCTTTAACAAAAATATTCGTCCATTCCTTGATGCAATTGACAACCTTCGTTATTTCGGTTTGGATGAGGATTTGAAGTTACCCACAGTTGTAGTGATTGGAGATCAAAGTTCTGGAAAAAGTTCAATTCTTGAAGCTATCTCTGGCGTTCAGCTTCCTCGTGGTACAGGTAAAGTATCTTCATGATTGTAACCATTTCGACAATTTGATCTGAATCTATAAGTGTTTTCTTTAACTTTAAAATTAAAACTGAAGATATTTACTCTGGATTTTTAAAGTTAGTTTTTGCGTAAATATACTCTTACTTTAATTTTGGATTTTTGTAGGTATTGCATATTTCTTTGATATTTTGTCCCCATTTCTAATAGATAATAATCTAATAATATAAAAAGCAATAAGTCTGTTTGTTACACCCTCTAAGGTAGACAACACTAGCAAAGGGGGAACAACTCTACTTTTTCTCCATTCTGGATTATAACGAAAACCCACTTTATGCAATCTAATGACAATAAAGCCCAAGGCCAACAAGTGTACACCTAAGCTTTTTAGTTGTTTCAAGTTTGATAAAAAATGAATACAAGAATTTTACTTAACAATGCTGTGTGTTAATCTTTCAAAGGACACAGCTTTAGCTATACTGTTAGCAAAGCAACAGGTATTCATTAGTAAACTTAATTTTTTAAACTGAAAATTTTATTCTTCCAAACTATTCTACACATATGATAAAAGATTGAGTTTTAAGTTGCAAACCAATTTGTTATAAAAGTCTAGTCAACTTGCTTTCAAGCACTGACACTAGAAATTCTGAGACCAAGATGAGGTTGTATTAAGCTTGCGTGCTTGGCACACTGCTTTAGGGTAGTGAAGCTTTGACCCTGTACTCCTGCTGGGAATGCAGTTTCAATTCTTTCCATCTACACTGTCTCTGCACTGAGTAATTTTAAGAGGAGGTTCAAGCCCGCAGAAAAAAAGGATTTCTCAAATTATTTGGAGAAATCTCTTAACAAGTGTTTGCATAATATCATGATGAACATATATTGAATTTTTTTTTTTCCATATATTTGAGGTACCCATTTCAAACTAATCATTTGGTTGAGGATATGAGTGGGAGCGTGGAGGCAAGGTCCAACTACTAAATGGCGGGGGGGGGGATAAAAAGGTTGAGAACCACTGATTTAAAGTAATGAAACTCTTTCGTGGTCGACTCTTAGTCTTGATCCTATGTAGTCGAGAGTTCTCTACAAGTTCATATCTTGCAGTTGTTAGCAATGATTTTAGAGGTACTATATTTTTTACCTCTGGATTGAGAGATATTTTTCCTTTTTTTTTTTTCAATACATTTATATATATGCTCATGACTGTCCACACAATATCTCCTAAAGTTCTCAATGAATTTCAATGAAAGTTTGTGGCACGGTGGACAATAAGCTACAGAAGAACTTTTGTAGTGGATCTATGCACTATTACCTTCCCTACATCATAGTTATATGTCCAAACTACATAACATTGCCAAAATTTAATGTTTGTTCACAGACTCTCTCCAAAAGTTCTCAATGAATTTCAATGACATTTCGTGGAAGGGTTGACAATTGACTATGGAACAACTGATTAAATTATGGGGCAGATCCATGCACAATTACTTCTCCCTGACAATGGCGTTGGCCGAGGTATGTGCTCTCTGAGTGCTTTCTAGTTGTACTATTAACTTTTGATGTAATTTACAATGGTAGCTTTGCTACAGTGGTTGTAGAGAAATGGCTTAATTGTATAAAATATTCTGGTAGCTTTTCAGCATTGATAAGTAACTAAATAAGTGCCTACATCAAAACTATGTGCTTATTCAAATATTCTGTTAAAATTCAGCATGTTTTTTTTAATATAATCACCTTTTCATATATAGACAAGGACTCGTTCCTCATACTATATAAGACTTATGTCCGTCCACACCTAGAATACTGTTCACAGGCCTGGTCACCATACTTGGAGAGAGATAAAAATCTTTTAGAAAAAGTCCAGAGACATGCAACTAAGTTAGTACCGGAATTAAAAAGTATGATTTATGAGGATAGGTTAAAAATGTTAGGATTAACATTATTAGAAAATAGGAGAGATCAGGGAGACTTAATAGAAATGTTTAAGATTATACATGGTTTAGAAGTAGTAAACGCTGATGTATTTTTTACTAGAAGGGGGTACACAGTACTGAGAGGCCACACATATACAGTAGAAGCAAATTGAAGTAGATTGACTATTAGAAAATTCTTTTTTAGCAATAGAGTAGTTGGACTTTGGAATAGATTACTGGAATATGTAGCGCTATCAACAAATGCAAATGATTTCAAGAAGAATTATGATGTTTATTACACCACCGCAAAGGTTTAAGGCCCTAGATATTGTGTAAATATGATTATGATGTTTGCTTGTATATACAAATTGTATACTATTTTTTGCACTAAAATAAAATGTTCTTAAAATGTTTAGAAGCATAAAAGAAATTAGTTTATATCCATTAACAGGTCTATTGTTTGTGGTTTTGTCACTGATAGGAATGGTAACCAAGTGCCCTCTTCAGTTACAAATGAAACGGAGTAATAAGTCGGAAGAATGGTTAGCTACTCTGAGCTACAATAACAGAAATAGTAATCCAGTTAAAAAGATTCTGATGGATCCTTCTGAAGTTGATAGTGCGATCCGGCAAGGTAAGTTTCCAGTGTTTTTTTAAATTTAAATTTTATTTTGGAAAGGGGTTGTTTATCTGCTGTGGCAATCACCATTATTGATGTCTATAGTCAAGGTTTAAGGTAATATTCGGGTGTTGTTATTCAGCAAATTTTTCAAATTACCTTTTTCACCTTTGTTTTCATTCCTAATTTTCTGTTAGAGAGTTCTCTGACCTTCCTCAAATGACAGGAGATGAAAAAATACATTAGGAAAAGAAAAATGGTTACGTTAAATAAATCAAGTAAATGTTGTGTAACGAGGTTCAAGGTAGAAAAATGATTACATTAAATAAATCAAGTAAATGTTGTGTAACGAGGTGCAAGGTATTTTGCTTTGTTATCCAGGAAATGCATTTGTGTTTCCATGCAAAATTTAAGACACATAGACAGACCAGCAAAATTTAGGTTGCATGGCAATAAGTTAAGTTGGTAAAATGCAAGTTGGGTGTGTGTTGGGTGATGCTTCCTTTAAGCAGATATTCTTTGTTTTGTTTTTTTGTTGTCAGCGGGTGAGACAATACAACCTATCTCTTTGGAAATTCTGGTTGATAACTAACTTTTCTGCTGTTTTGAAGTTTCAGACAAATAGTTGACACCTCTGGTCACTTCTTTGGTGACATGGTCAGGTCACATTCTGAGATTTTCCAACACATCCTAATTTCAAAAGTCAGGCAATGATGGAATCTTTTATAGCAAAATATGATCTCACCCACTGACAACAAAAAAACAAAACAAAGAATATCTGCTTAAAGGAAGCATCACCCAATACACAGGAAAGCGAGAAAAATTAAGTAAGTGGTTTAGGTAACCCCAAAATCGCAATAAAAGGAGAAAGAGATCTTTTCCTTACCAACTTTCGTTTGTTCAACGACAGAACTGTCTTGGCTGGCATTGTAACAGTGGAAAGGAAAGAGATAGCGGAAAACAGGATGATTTTAACCTGTATTATAGATACGGTTCTCTATTTGGGAAAACGGATTGGCATCCTGTGGTCATCATGAGTATCAAGGTTTAGTACAAATGGAGGCAATTTTTGGGAACTCATTAAGGTGTTTGCCAATAAATTATACACTGCTAGAACAACATTTATTAATGGGTGATCAAAATGCAACATATCTCAGCCCTGACATACAAAACGATCTGATACTGTCCTTATCAGCTGAGGTTCTATCAAAGATAATAGCTGAAATCAAAGTGGCTAAGTACTTTGCAATAGTTGTTGACGTTACTATTGATATCAGCAGAACTGATAAATTATGTCTATCTTTGTGATATGTAACGGTAAACAGTGATCCAGTGGAACCATTTATACAATTCAGCAAATTACCTGCAGCAAGGGCTGAAGATTTTTTCAACATTCTTCTTCCAGCAATACTTAGGGTTGTCAATAACTATGTGTTACGGTTAGTCTTACAATGGAGCAAGCACCATGTCGGGTGAAATATTTGGTCTCCAGACAAAGATCTGAGAAGTTGCCCTGTTGTGCACATAATTAATCACCGCTATCCACAACAGACCAGTTTAAACCCTGTTTCTGGGTTTAGGTTATACATTTATATGTCTCTATCTATGTATCCGGACTTCACTCAGCCCTAACTGTTCATAGTAGAAACTTTTTTGCACATGTTTTTTTTTTTTTTTTTTTTTTTTTTTTTTTTTTAAATCCACTCTCACCCCCATAGGTTCTAGGAGCATTCTCACTCACTTTTTTTTGAAAATTTGTACTTTTTAGTTATCACTGCCCACCACCACTGTTTAATTTATGAAGTAAAACGCATATATAGGTGGCGGTAATTCATAATTTCCCTTTGAATGCTAGTTTAACTTTGGTTCTAATTGACGCAGTAAGCTCCAATATTCAAACCAAGTTATTTTTTGGAACTCTAGAAAGTGTCTATACCTTTTTTCTGGCAGTTTACCTGGTCTTTCAGTACTTAAAGAAGAACAAAGCTATCATATCAAATCTTTTGCACTGACACTATAGAAACATTGTGATACTAGATGGGTGTCCAGAAACTAATAGTTGCACTACAAAGAATTCTGGATGGTGAGATAAAAAAAAAAACTGTACTCCTAAACAGGCAAAGGGTATACTGGAAACACTCAGTTTATCTCTATAATTATAGAAAAGTAGTGTAGATCTAGTAACAGCTTTCATTTGATTCAGATTTTTTAAAAATTTTGAAAAACCTGCAAAATGAGTATGAATCTCGAGATAGCTGGCTCGAAAATGTGATATTAATACGGAATACAAGCAGCGCAGAGAATGTAAAAGAAAAAGATTCCATAATGAAATTGCAGAGGTTGAAGGAATATTTGATGCTTGGAAGAAATTCATATATTCTACTGTTCTTAGATTTTGTTATAAATAGCACAGGTAAAAGATTTGAACATTTTAAAAATGTGACTTCCAAATTTAGTGCTTTAGATCCAAAGCATTTTAACAATGCAGATAATGTGAACAAATTAAGAATTTTAGCGGACACATACTCAGACGTCATCCAAAATCAAGCTGAAATCGTACAAAAGTTTCTTTCATTTAAAGACATGTACAAAGACTAAAGAGATAATGAGCACTAACAGTATGGCAAATTCAAGTGTCGAGAAACTGACTATAAACAATGTACTTAAGTTTATGATCACCAATGACATGTTCCATTTATCCTAATTTGTCCACATTGTACCACATTTTTCTGGCCCTACCAATAACTAGTGTTGTTGCAGAACAATCCTTTAGCTGGCTCAAGCACATTATATTGTACCTTCATTATATAATGGGCAAGGATAGATTGTCTGGGTTAGCTTTGCTCTCCAGTGAAAGACAGTTGGCTGCTGAGGTGGATTATGATGAAGTAATAGATAACTTTGCAAGAATGAAGCCTAAATGTAAGAGGGTGTTGTAGTTGCTACATACATTTTCATATTGTTTTGTTTTGTTTTGTTTTCATTTTATGTTAAAATGTAAAATAATCAAATAACATGTTTTATTATTTTTGATTTTAAATGCAATATAGATTCATGAGCTTGCTGTAAAACTTTTTTTTATTATTGTGTTTGATTTTGAATAGAAAATAAAAATGTATAATGAATTAAAAATAATTTGTACATGTGGTGCCCTTTTGTATACGCGAGCCCCTGCCTAACCTTTTAACCTGGCTACGCTCCTGGTTTGAACTAGCATCCATGCATTCCCGCCTGGCATGCCTCAAAACAGTTTCTGTCACTGTTCAAGCACAAGTGTATTTTGCAAAGCTTGTAGACCACATTGGTGCAGATTATGTTGTCTTTGTGGCTACAATATTTGCATGTGGCTGATGGGTCCTCAGGTGATCATATATAGTCACTTGCCCCTTAAAGGGTTAAAGAATAAATGAGAGATATTTGTGTACATGGCATGATTTCTTTTGCCTCATCGTTTCCAGTTCCATGGGTTTTACAATGTATGCATTTTTGTAATTGCATCTGACTCCACAGGGAATCCCTAAGAAGTGGTCTCTGAAGAAAGTTGGCAAGAGTCTCATATATATAGTTTTGAAACTGTAAGACTTGTGTAAATGTAAACTTATATA